>CM056465.1:11837128-12104117 GCA_029783895.1 Triplophysa bombifrons
AACTTTTCATTTTTGACCTGTCACTTTAAATGGGAAAAGTTTAAAGAAATTAGAAAACAGATTATCCGGTTTCTTTAATTTTAACAAATGCAATTAAACATCACCCCCACATATAAACAGAAGACGGATTATTAATGCATTATACCTTTAAATATTTTTTGGCAACTTAAAACAACTTCAGGCGTTCTCAAGACTTATCTCAAGCATTCAAGTTGGACAAATGTTACGTAAACCACGTCGAAAACATCTATACAGCTCTCATCTGCGGTGTTAAATGCAGGCATAGACACTCAATTGAGATGGGGGTGGGGATTTAGGAGCTGGCCGGGGAAAAACTTATTGACATGTTAAATAAAACATGCTAAAAATCACAAACACGACTTCGACAGCAGAACTTACGTTACAAATAACAGATCGATCAGACGTCATGAACAGTGAGGTATGTCTGAGCATCGGCTTGTTTGCAGGACCAGTGGAAAGATCCGCAAAACTCACCAAACTCAGTTTAATCTGCTCAGTGTATTTACCCCACAAACCCGAGGCACGTGCGGCAGAGAAGAACTCTTGGTGGCAGCCGGACTGTCCACCTAAGCACGAGACGATCAGACCTGTGAGACCGAGCACAAGAGTACTCTATAGCTTTTTTAAACACACCAGACCTACGGAGTGGCTTCCTGTAATATACTGAAAGCTTAAGACAAAACAGTATAAATACCGCACAGGAAGCCGGAGAGCGTTAGGGTTAGGCGAAGTACTCTGTAGTTCCGTTTCGCGGTTCGGGTGTTTATATACTGTTGATGACGTTTTAATCACGGAACCGCCCAGTCATTGCTGATTGGTTAGTTTCCCCGCCAACTCATTGACAAATTATCACATTTTATTAGCACTTATTACCTTATTATCTAATTAACAACAACATTTTGTGTTTGACTGAGACTTCTTGTATTGAGGTTAGATATTTTATCTGGACAAAGCGAATAAAAACCGATTATAGAAATCAATTACTGACCTTGTACCAAAGTTTTATTTCATTTATTTATTTTTGAATGAACTCATATAATATGACAGGACCAATGTTTTTTCTTCCTTTCGTGTTTTTTAATAAAAAAACGACAATTGTGTTTTTTAAATCAGTAGCCTTCAAAGCAGCAGTTCATCCAGAAATTGCAATTTGGTCATTATTCACTTGTATTGTAAGCAAACATCGTTGGAATTGCCATTTTAATGAATATTTATTTCATTAAACTTTCACAAATAACGTTTCTGTTACTTTGGCAGGGGATTCTTGTGTCCACAAGATGGCAGTCGCTACACACCCGCAGTCTTCTGTGAAACATCATTTATCGTTTCAGTGTCCTGTCCATAGCATCTTCAAGTAAGATACCCACCTAAAGACATCATGTAGATCAATGCCAACACCAGGCAGCACATGTTTTTATCTTATGCCTTTTTATGCACACCTAATTTCCATATAAATTCATGTCTCAACAATGTTCAAACATGTTCCTGTAGCTCAGGGGACAGAAAAAAAACAGAATGAAAAAAGACACTTTGAATGCAATAGAGCATAAAAGCATAAATATGTAATTTAATGCATTTAATGCATTGACTTCTTCGTTTAAGAAATTCATCTTTGTCAAATATCCATTGCATGGCTGACATTAGAAATGCAAAAGCACTAGAGTTGCACAGTAGCTCAATCATTATCTTATTTCACCATGATATGATTTTAACACATCGTTTGCTCTTAGAGCCCCAGAGCTTTTATTCGGGTGCTGAGGCGGCATTAATTGGTGGGAAGGTGAGCTGCCTATAATGCAGGCAGACAGCATATTCTGGGCCAGTGACAGTGAGTCAGCACCACAATCGAGAGAGAGAGAGAAAGAGAGAGAGTAAAGTTGTACAGTACATCGCTTACCAAAAGCTGCGATCAACACAACACAAAAAGAAACATGCATATAAGACGATTCATTTTCATGGAGGCAGCAATAGATAAATGTATATTTTTGCAAGTACTGCAGCTATCACACCTGAACATATTGTACCGAGCTGCAGTGAGTCTCCTTGACGCTGTTGGGCTGACATTGAACAGATTCTTTGTTCTTCTGAAACTCATGTCATAAATGTAATATACAAGGATCATCACATTTACAGTCTAGCAAACTTCTTTAAAAATATTTCAATTAATAAATGTTCCTATTTTGAAGTTAAAACTAACAAAACAGATTTTAAAAGAATGCAAATTTACATAATAATAGAGGGTTGTTGATATGTTGTTTCTCTTCCAGTACTGATATCAGTGGCAAATGAGTGAGATATTCTTTGCAGCAGGCAGCTCTCCAAAAGTTCACACCTCCTCACACTCTCACACAGGCGCTGTAAACTGCTGAATTCTCCGCTTCATGGAAGACTGCAGAAGCCTGCTGAGCCTTTCTGACCTAACTGTCCTTGACTGCTCTTGAGGTAATGACGGAGAGGGAAAGTGGGAGAGAGGTGAGAGTCACAAAACTCCTCGGTCTTCTTGCTGTGTTTGCCTCATTTGTCATCTTCAAATTCTCTCCAAGTAACAGAGAGCATGGAGAAAACCCAGCAACGAAAACAACATGTGTGCTTTCCTTTAACTTGTTTCCATGTGGTTTTTGATAAAATAGTAAAATAATAATAAAAATCATTTGGCAATTATCTGTCTTTATACAGCACGTTATCTGCTTTGACAGCTGAAATCAAATCAAGGGCATTTAGGGAAGCGAAAACTGTCTAAAATCAGCTGAAAGTAACACTGATGATGTGATACCCTTCAACTGAATGACTTTCATACACTGCCAACAATGTCACAAACTGAACATGCAGATCATTTCATCCAACGGGGAGGAGCTTCACAGAACCTGAGAGTGATGGAAATACATGAACCGGCTGGCAGATAAAAGTCACATCATTATTCATTAGTGTCAGCAATAACTCTTTGACCTTCTATAATTATCACTTCATTTTACTTTAGCATTAAAATTCAAATGTTTTGGAGAAATAAAAAATAGACCTTGTTGGAAATGCGACCCTGTTATACCTTAAAATGTAAAATTATAAAAAAATAATGTTTTTTATTGTGCATTCCAAAATCAATCAAACTGTAGTTGGGTTTTGATAAAGTAACAATACAGCTCACTAACACAAAAAACACAATAAAAACAGGATAACATAATAAAACATGTGAGTTATCTGTTTTTGCAAATATTTGTGTAGAATAATGTGGTTTTATGTAAAATATATATAAAAAATAACTAGTCCCTTTACATCACCATACCTGTGTCACCATAACAATGAATAACACATTAAAGTTTCGCGCACTTGCATGATCACATTACGGATGAGGCGATGATACTCACAAACTCTGTTTGACATGACTTAAACGACACCCCCCGCTGTTTTGTATACTTTATATGGTGATGGATGATGAGTCTCCCATCCACATTGCCGCAGGCTGACACAGCTGTAAGGAGAGATCTGTATGCTGGGAATAGTGAGGTCAACCAATGCTCACACACACTGCAATATTAAAACATGTACGGACTGATAGATGACGACTAGCACACATTAAAGTACAGTATGGTGTGTTACATATACGATTTTATATTCCAAACATCTCTTTTTTCAAAAATGTTTGTAGCAACCATGAGTACAGGGTGATTATCCATCCATACAGTATGGCTTTAACTTACTGGCCTTGGTTTTGACAAGGAAGACTATGCATAGTTTACATAAGATGGCCAGAGAGATGGACATGCCTTTAATTATTAAATACGGCTGACAGCAGCATTATAGAGATAATGCGAAGAGGAAGAAAGCCATAAAGTGAGCCCAAGGAGAGGCACAGACTGAATGAATGGATGTATAGATTTATGCACGCATTAAAATCCGCATTACTCGCTCCAATGTGACCATCTGATTTTAGAGCAGCACAGCACAGTGAGGAAAAATGCTTTATCAGGTAATCACAACACGTGATACGTGCAGGATATCATTTAGATGTTCATTGAAACCTAGTGAAGACTGATTTGAAATGATTTTTATTTATTATATTAACAGTATTTGGTGCATTTAGATGCAAAGGTGCTGTATGATGCTGTGTGACAGTAAGATCGGTGTTGAGCAGGAGGAGGGTGAGATTCCATCTTTAAGGGAACTGGCAGCAGGGAGCGTGCCAGAAGGCTGACTAAGGGAAATGCAAAGTCCCATTAGACTGACTTTCCGACTGATTTATGAGTATTTACATCTGTGTGTTTGTGTGTGCGTTGTTCAGGATGAAATCGTAAATCAAGGCATCATTAATATTTAGTCTTCGGGACGTGATTTTTGTAACTTATTTACTAGATTAAAATATTGTATGTATTTACCCCTCCCTTATTGTTATATTATATTACATTACATTACATTATATTATATTATATTTTCTTAAATCATTACAATTGGTCACCTTAATGTTTTTCCGTGGGTTTTGCAAATATTTAACCAATAAATAAAATGTTGCTTTTTGTAAAATATATCTATTATATTAAAATTTGTCTTTATTTTTATTATAAAAAATGCAGTGTTACATTTACATACATACAATAGAATATATATATATATATATAAATATATATTTTTCAATAATAAATAAAAGACTGTGCTGTCAAAGTTATAGAAAAAATAGAAAAAATATTCTGTAGCGGAATGTTTTTTGAGATCATTTCGAAATTAGTTTTCTGATTTCAGAATTTATACCAGATTTCAAATTACAATATAGTTTGTATTTGCGGTTATTTGCAGAAAATGAAAACTGGAGAAACAGGTCAAAATAACAGAAAACATGTTCTGTATTTTTTCAGGCCTCAAAGAAATATTTGTACATGTATTTAGGAAAATTAAAAAAAGAAAGAAAATCTGATAACCTCGATTTTTATGTCTCTCCTGAGGTTTGATTTTGTTGAAATTCAACAGACACTGGACTGGAATGGCACAATACATCTAGAAATGCTGATTTAATGACAATTTGGAATGGTCTCCTAATTTTTCGGTGGCCATATTATTGTATATATTTTTTACTATTTAAATTCTAAAGCATTTCAATACAATAGTACAGAAAACTCTAATCTACACCCACCTCATAGTGCCCCCTCAAACTGTTTTTGTCTAAATGATTTAAAAAGCTTGTACTAAAGCCAACAACCTTGTCTGCCCCTTGATGACATACTGTATAACTCAAGGCCTCCATTAGGGTGGTCTGTTTTTGTGACTGAGAAATCTTCAATCCGTGCGGCAGACGGAAGGCAGATTACACAGAAGCCGTCTGTAATTCCACAGCAGAATTTTCAACTCCATCACGGCACGTCTGGACCATTGAGGAATCCATGTGAATGGACGATCGCAAAATCAACACAATGAAAAATCACTTCTCGATAAGACGCCCGGCTAAGTGGTCTTGTCAGATAAAGACAGAACAGCAGAGGGACAGAGGAACCCAGATCTCACTGCCCTTCTCCAGCATGACTTTCTGCCTCAGGAACTGCACTGGGCCGGATGCCAGCTCACCCCACCCCAGCCCCAGCCTGCAGTGGAATGCTGCAGCTCCAGAGGGCAATGCAGAGGATGAGAGAGCAAGGGTACTTTCAAACACAAGCCACAATATCATGTTTTGAATGTCGGCACAAAAGGGGATGAATTGTGCCTGTTTAAGATGGAGAGAGGTAGACTGAAAGCGGGAGGTAAAGATTTTGTTGACTGTAAACTGGCTGTTTACTTCCTTTTGTTGTTGTGAGTGTTCGGTGTACTAGACAACTTGGAGCTTTCTGTTACACCACTTAACAACACAGACAGCTCAATAGGAGAAGAAAATTCAGCGCATGGCAGAAGCTCACTTTTCTCCAGTGCGTATATTCGTTTTGAGGATAATCGGTTACACTTTACAATAAGGTTGTATATGTTAACAATGGTTTATGCATTAACCAACACAAATATTAAACAATGAATCTATAGAACTTATTAATGTACGTTTACAATTATTTCAGCATTTACTCATACAGTTTTAAAATTAAAAGTTATTAACATTAGTTAATGCACTATGAAATAATATGAAGAATTCTATTGACTATATCAACTAACATTAACCTATATTAACACATGCTGAAACCTAAATTGCTCATTGTGCGTTCATGTTAATAAATGCATTTACTAGTTCTGGCAAATACAACCTCATTGTAAAGTGTTACCAGATAATCAAAGGTGATCATGATAATATTTTACATTTTCTGCACTTTCAAAGAATCAAATACAAAAGAGGGCCTGAAACTCTTACAAACCTTTAAAAATCATACAGATTAGTTTTTGAGAAAAAGAATGTTTTTGATGCATAATTGACGGCATAAAAAAACGAACAAAAAATGCTCATGCATGCGTGGTTTACTAAAGTAGGCCTACTCTATTCATGGAAAGTGCCATTTACTATTTAGAACATCACTAAAAGATTTTTGCACCAGTCCAACATCCAAAAACCAGTACCGTACACCTGACAGCTGATAATTAAAAATTTATTGATTCAAATGTATGATCAAATCATATTTGACATAATAAACAGAAGAACCCTTGCATAGATCGCAGACCATGCCGTTGTCAATGTAGGACAAGTAAGACAGCGTAATTTAGCATAACAAAGACACAAAACATACAGAAACACGTTAAGACAACATGAGCAGTTTGACCAAATGTACATGGAACAAACACGAACATGAAGTCGTCACCGAACATAAACACAGAGCTGAAATGATCAGTACTTTCTTTTGGCTGTATTGTGGGAGTCCTGGATTCTGTTTTGGTTGAAGTTTTTGTCAAATGCATGACATTTTCGATCCGTGATTTCACATCTTGAAAGTAAACAAATAAACAACAAACTGATCTGATCAGTGGAGTTTGACAGATTAAAGAACTTTTCCCAAACAAAAGGAAAGAGAAAAATCATTGGCGTATAAATAATGAAGATGGCTTTGGGAACAAATGACAGCAAGGGCTTAAAATGATGCAACCAGAATATAGTTGATCCTCAGTTTTGAAAGGCTAAGCTCATGCAGTCTTCCATACACCATGCAGATTTTTGCAATTGCTAGGTTGCTGTTGAGTTTTGGTTCGGTATGGTGGTACGGTCCAATACATTTTCGATGCAAATGCCATTTTTTGGATTGATTCCGTGATATCGATAATACAAGCTATAATCTTTCTATATATTGGTCATGGCTTGTCTTATGGACCCATTTGGGAGTCCGCTGTAGTTTTATCGAGGGCATGGGTTCCTTAAAGCACAAGTTATCTATAGTGCCACATGGACGCAACATGGTAGCATAGCTAGACGAGGCCACGCAGGTGAAGAAAAATAAGTATGTTTGCAACATCTTCCAAAAGGCCAAAACCTGGGAACATCAGTACAAGAATTCCTCCAGCATGCCTTCACATTGGGTCTTTATAATAATCCATGCCTTGAGAAAGTGATGTTCCATCATCTCTAAACTCTAGCGTTTTGACGTACTGCAGTGTATTTACAATGATATCCCTTTTTTCAAATGTTGTCGACAAATTCTGAATGCAAATGTATACACAGAAAAAATTATGTTGTCCATTATGGATTTATACCTTTACAGACTCGACTGATCCAAGACCAGCCATCATTTACTGTGCGCTCATAAACTGTAATAACCTCAGATCAGTGGCTAAAGGAAACTTCTAAAAGCATAATTTGATTTAGTGGGGATGAGGAGTGGACAACACTTCTGGGAACATGTCTGTTATGTTTAGCCTTTTCTGTTATACTCAAAGTACATTTATGAATTTTGCCAACTACCACATTATCACTGATGGACATTACAGTACTTCTGGCATGATGGGAGCTTTAAATTCCTATTGTTCTCTAGATTTTAGCCGCAGCCCTTTGTATATGTTAAAACATCGATTATGGACAATCCTGTAATACCCTATTGCTTTGATTCATGGTATAGTTGTGTGATATTTACGTTTATGCATAGCACCGTAGGGTTTGACAACAACTCACATGCCAAGTTTGAAACTATTCAGTTTAGCATAAATTAAATTAAACGTTCAGTCTTGAAAATAAAGGTGCTAAGTGATGACCTAGAAGAACCATTTTGACTGTGTGGTTCTAAAAAGAACCTTTAACATCCAAAGGACCTTTCTGTTGCACAAAAAGTTCTTCATGATGAAAAAAAGGTTATGCAGACTATAAAAAGTGATGAAGGGAATAGTTCCTTTAAGAATGTTTAACTTAAGAGGTTCTTTGTAGAGCCAAAAATGGTTGCAAAATGGTTGCTTTTAGAACTTTATTTTTAAAACGGCCTTTTCAGGTTTCTCATAAGCTGTTTACACATCTGACATTTTATGCATGTACATTTCTTATTAAAAATGAAATCCTTTAAAGTCATTTTGCCCGCTAGACCCTTTCACTTTTCTTGTTTGAATTCATGAAACAATGTTATACATCATAAACAAAAACGGATTGATAAAACCCTGAATAGTTCTTACTAGCACAAAAGTGTGACAGAGGTGACAAAAATCTTACAGTGGTACAGACAAATCAAAACTAAAATACTGTTGTTTGCCTTTGTTTACAATCCCACCTCAATGATCAATAAAGGTCACATGACCTGGCAACTCTGGCAGACTCGCTTCTGTTCATTAAATGAAATCACCTCAAACAGACTCATGTTACCTTTTCAAAACGGTGATTTCTTTGATTCTTTTCAAGGGAATTACAAAAGTTAGGCCTACACAATTCATTCAATAAAAAAACAAGGAGCCCTTTGCGTTTGAATGAACCAATCGGGCCACATTAGCATCAACGCAAACCATTAGCACACGGTTTCACATGAATGTTTAATCCATCAATACACTTTATAAGTTATGTTTCTAAATTTAATCAAGTCTGCGTTCAATTTGGTCAATTATCATGTGCCAAGTAATGCACCGGTACGGAAAGAACATATCGATAAACATGCCAAGTCGGGTGATGGCCTAACACAGTCTAACAGTCTAAGGTACCACATAAATCACTTTTAAATGATGTAAACATAACTTTTTTAATGATAAACCCTGTGGTATAGGAAAATCTTTGCTGTTGTCTCAAGGTCTCTCCTCACAGATGTACAACAAAAACAAATGGATTTGACTGTTGATTGTGCTTAGCATGGAAGCTTTACCGAGTCAGGGGCGGATACATTGTTGCATTTGTTCTAAGTGCTTAAAAAAGGCTGATTCTGGGGTAACGTAAGCATATTATCTCTAACGTGTCACACTTCACAGGCTGTTTTATTCTGCTCTGCAGTGAGCTGTGCAGTAACCTCACTGAGGTAGACTCTTTAATATGGCACAACATAACTAAACCACAAACAAAGGCAGATTTGAAACTCCAAAAGGTTCCCTCATACGTCTTCCAATTTCATGCTCAAGTGCATGAAAACACAGAGAAGGTCGATTTTGTGCATGTCAAAACGAAAAACGAAATGAAACAACGACAAATGAAATGCATTCTGTTACCCTCTAATGAGCAGCCTCAACATACGTTGTGACAGTCCCCTTGCCTGCCTAAAACTCACTCAGAGGCACTTTTCATCTGTCTGGTTGCTGAGAGGGTTAAAGGCACTAGCAACTAATATTAGTAACTCTGCCGTGTATTCTTTTGCGTCGCGCTAAGCGATTTCGGATATCCGCCTATATTTGATCGCAAAATGGAAGCATGAAGTATAATCGCCCGCGTTTTTTTATCTTTTTCGAGAGAATGCCCATGCACTGCGCTATTAAAGTTATAGTCATTTTTTAACATGTGCGCTAAGTATGATTATATGCACTTCGATAGTATCTCGATAGCTCTTTTTCGGTGTCTTCGTCTACGTTTTAGATTGAAAAGTTTGCATCCCGGCGTTGGGGCTTGCATATATGTTTTGTCACATTTCAGAAAAGTCGGGAACGGGCGTTCCTTGGTTTCCCTGATCGTAACGCCGACACCCTTACGAGGCGTCTTAATTGCAACAAGCTGTATTTATACCGATGTCATGCATTAAATATACTAGGATACACAGTACCTTAGTCGAATAGGCCATAATGCAGGTTCTTTTGACATGCTATGATATCGTTAAGGTTCTGTTTCCCATAAGGTTAAACGTTCAGTCTTTAAATACGTTGAAATAATAAACATCTCAAATCGTGACGCACTAGTGCACTTCTCATGGCAATGAATGAGAGGGGATCGATGGAGGGGATCAAGAGAAACCAAATAAACTGAAATTAGTTTCGTCATGAGGTAATGCATCAGGCATGCCGATATCAAAATGAGGAGAGTCTAAACATGCTAACTATGAGGCTGTTCTTTCGGCATTGTGCTGTCTTATATCTAAAGGGCATGGCAATTGATCACTTGGTGATATCTAAATTACAGCATCTGCTGGAAAAATAGCAGCAATGCAGATGTCCATGGGGCGATGACTTTTGCCTCCATAGCATCCCAGCAGAAGATACGTCTTATAAGGTGCTTTGCTGGTCAGTTGATCTTGTATACCTTGGGGAGGACAGTCGAGGTGTCCGGCGAACGCTGCAGACGTCTCTGCACATCTTTTCCCGGATGCAGCGTGCAGCTCGCAGAAATGTAATCGGCGGTCCATGCGTGATGGTTTTATATCCACACGAAAGTTGGCTCGCGAGAGGCAGCGTCACGAGTCCTTCAATGCCTGCGGACATTAGCTAGGTGTGCTTCTGTGGTTGTTGTGGTTTTTTCCATTCTTTTTGAAAATGAGTGACTATATATTGAATGATCTCAGTTATACTACATGTTTTGGTTTATTGTTCTGCATTGTAGAGATTTTCGCATTGCAAGGGCTCACAAGAGGAGGTAAGATAAGCATTCGTATGTGACTGAATCTTCCACTGTCCAACACTCCAGTACTGCTCTCTAGACATCCGTTAGCAGCTTGCTTTTGTTAACGCAGTTCTGATTTGTGATAGTGCAGTTTCCAGTTCTGAGATTGGCCTCTCTGAAGTTGTCTATGCTGTTGTTTATGTCTCCGTCTATTTCCATGTACTCAGACTTGCTGACGGTGGAGGAGCTGCGGCGGCTAGAGTTGGAATCGGATGCGATGTTGGGGTTGCTCACGTTGAGAAGTTGGGCCTGCTCTTCGCCTTCGGTTTCTCGGTGGTAGAAGTAGTTGAAGTTGGACACGATGACGGGCACGGGAAGGGCGATGGTCAGCACGCCGGCAATGGCGCACAGAGAGCCTACGATCTTGCCCCCTATTGTCACCGGCACCATGTCTCCGTAGCCCACTGTGGTCATTGACACAACGGCCCACCAGAAGGCGTCCGGGATACTGGTGAAATAAGAGTGTTTCTCTTCAGCTTCCGCAAAATACACAGCACTGGAGAACAATATGACACCGATGAAGAGGAAGAATATTAGCAATCCGAGCTCTCGCATACTGGCTTTTAAGGTCTGCCCTAAAATCTGAAGGCCCTTGGAGTGCCTGGACAGCTTGAAGATTCGAAACACCCTGACCAGACGAATCACCCTGAGGATGGCCAGTGATGTTGCCTGCTCCCCCTTTCCTTCCATCGATTCAGGGTCGTCGGCTAACTCGGTGCCCAGTGTGATGAAGTAGGGGATGATGGCTACTATGTCGATGGTGTTCATGATGTTCTTGAAGAAGGCCGCTTTGCTCGGGCACGCGAAGAAGCGCACTATCAACTCAAAGGAGAACCAGATTATACAGAGGGTCTCTATGATGAAGAAGGGATCGGTCAGGATGTTTGGTTTGTAGTAGAAGGTAATGTTGCCTATAGTTGTTATCCGTCCCGCCGGGTCCTCTTTCAGTTCAGGTAAGGTCTCCAAACAGAAAATCACAATGGAAATTAAAATCACCATAACAGAAATGATAGCAATTCCTCTGGCTGGCCCCGAGCTCTCAGGATGCTCAAAAAGAAGCCATATCTGCCGTTGAAACTCACGCTTGGGCAAGGGCCTCTCTTCCTCACGGATGAAGCCCTCGTCTTCACGAAATTTTTCCATTGCATCCACCCCAAGTTCATAGAACTTAATTTCCTCCGAGAACATTTCCAACGGCACGTTCGCAGGCCTCCTCAACCGCCCCCCGGACTGATAATAGTACAGAATGGCATCGAAACTCGGACGGTTTCTATCAAAGAAGTACTCGTTTCTCAAGGGATCGAAATAGCGCATCCTTTTCTTTGGGTTACCTAACAGAGTCTCTGGAAACTGAGAGAGAGTTTTAAGCTGCGTCTCAAAGCGCAGCCCGGCTATATTGATGACCACCCTTTCGCAGCATTCGTGATCTTCGTGGTCAGGGGGGTACGTGTCCTGCGGATGCCCCGGCACCGCAGAAGTCTCATCCATGTTGTCCCCAGCCACGACTGTCATCCTGCAGGTCAAAGTCGCAGCTCTGCAGGAGTTGTGGAATTGCAGTTAATTGAATTGAGCAGACATCCAATCACCCTCCCAGAGGCGTCGCTTTCCTCCCTTTCTCGAATAAGTCTTCAGGTATCCCCGGGTAGGGTATAACTTGATCTTTCCTCAGTGTGGCCCCACTGCGGTTGTCATCGCTCCTCTCAGCTGCATCCACTACGGCTGCTTCTGTCACCGAGTCAGAGAAAAATGGATCGAACAGCGGCGATATTTGCCAGCTCAGCAAGTTCACACTAGTTATTTATTTATTAACTTAATATTCATGTTCAGTGTAGCCTTAAGGGCACATTTGGCATCCTTATGCTCATTTATGTTATTATTAAAAAGATTTGACAGGACAATGTCACTTTTTCTCCATCACGACATGCATGCAGTACTTCACAGGCTACACTCTTATAAATAAAGGTTGCTGAAAGGGTGTTCATCCAGCTTATAAATAACCTCATATGTGCACAAAAGGTACTTTGTAGTGGAAGGGTCTACAGATTATATAAAGGCAAAAAAAATATGTTTTTTAAACCTTATAAAGGTTCCTTGGGGGACACAAAACGCTTCTTCGGTGGCATTAATTCCAAGAACCCTTTTAGCTCCTTTATTTATTAGAGTGCAAGTTTTAACTGCAGCACATTTGAAAAGCAAACACATGAACTGAATGACTCCTTAGATGTAAGTAAGTTGAGTAAATAACTAATCAAAAAGCACAACTTTTACTTGAGAATGAAGGAGTTTTGGTGCTTACCTCGTAACTGAAGCAATGCCTGTTTGCGTCTATATATTGCTCTTGAAATGCATTTTCACATCTTCTTACTTTCGGACCGTTCCGCTGCGGTCCTTACTGCTCATAAATCTCACATCCATAGCGCAAACGATTTGCGACATTCTCCAGCGATGCTATAATGAAATAAAGTATGGCTTGGAAATAGAGTTCAAAGCTTCACATTCAATACAAGCGATAAAAAACAAGACGCGATAAAAAAACAACACGAAGCCGCAACGTCCTCCCCTCCGCTCTTGCGGCGGCACCTCGGTGTAAATGGCTTATGCTGCATGAGAAATTGTAATGCTGCAGCTCAGGCGGGAGATACATTAAGGGGGCAAAAGCGAACCATACCATTTCCAGACATCACTGCATCAGCAAAATCCCCCTCTTACGAGTAGACAAGATGACGAGCGGTCTGTTTTATCTGGACACACTGACATGGGGGTATGGAGGCGAAAGGGTTCTTAAGGGGTGGAATCGATAAGTGAGAAGGAATAATTCCTTAATCATGCTCAACATATTGTTGCACTGTATTGCACATGGGAGAAAGATAGAGAGAGAGAGAGAGAGAGAGAGAGAGAGGAGGGGGGTAGGACAGTATAAGAGCCATAGAGTGAAATGGGGGAGGGGTTCGACGCAATGCAGACCGGCTGTACTAACGCGTGTGGCCGCAAGTGCTTGTCCACGCAATGCGCGAGAGCATTTATGTGCCAACACTGACGCAGTATCTGATTCGCCGAGCGCTAATGTGCACAGATGCTTTAACTGTTCTCTGACCACACCAACTGACAACCACAACAAAAAGAGGACTTCTGTAAAATGTCGTCCTTCGCGGAACACTGCGACGAGGAGACTTTTCCACCTATAAGAGTTAGACAGCCGCAAATCTCCACGCGTGTCTATTGAGACATAGTCATCGTGTGGGGGTTGGAATATTTATAGAAGTACGTGGGTGTTTGTACTCGGAGTTTCAGCACCATGGACGGCGCTCTTTCCAGCGAAACCAGCTTCATTGTGCGCATTTTCCCCAAAGATCCCAGTATGTTATTATTATTTTCGTTTCATAAACAAAAGTGTTGAATGGTAAATTTGTAAAGCTTTTACTTTTACTAATGTCCCTTAAGAAAATTTACCGTGATTTTAATGAACTTCTCATTTAGTAGTCAAAGTAGACACTAATTGACGATGGTCTCACTGTAGTAGGCATAGTTTGACATTGATATTTGTTGCTGTGGTGATAGATGTTGATCACTCTGCCAAAAACATGGTTATTTCACTTTAATTATAAAGTCTATTATACACTCTCAAATACACACGTTTATCAGGGATAGAGGCCTTACACAATACAATGGACTGTGTGTTCAGACGAGAGGTTGTAGTACATTCCCTATTAAATGAACACGAGCATGTTTCTTCTGGCTGTGGACGGTTCCTAAATTCCACCAATAGGTGGTGCACAAACATTGTCGATCTTTAACATCAAGTGATGGGAATCAGCCAGTGGGCTACAAGATCTAGGAGGCCCTACAAGCGCAGGGGAAATTAAGAGACCATTTCAATGACCAGAAGAAAAGTTTATATTCACTTTAGTTTTAAGCAATACAACAATAATAGTTGCACATATATTTAGGGAAAGTTAATCACAGTTTTCACGTGTCTTGTAATGCTGTCAGTCTTTCACATTGCCGTTGGATGACTTTATGTCACTCCTGAGGTTTGATTTTGGGGTAATTCAACAGACACTGGGCTGGCCACAATAGGGAGGCTCAGAGAGTATGCATTTTTGAATGCAAAACCCGGGAGCGAGTTAGCATTTTAGGACTTCCTGTTTAATCGCTCCAAAGTCTCAAATGACATACTATACACTGTAGATAGGCTGTGCCCAATTATTTCCCACGATGCAACACGCGACGACCGAGTGATTAGAATCAGCTGGATGAGATTTATTTTCGTGTTTTTGAGAATAAATAGATAAAACAGCGGTGCTTTATTTGAAATATATATAGGCCTATATATGTTTTATTAAACGTTTAAGTAAATCAACGTTAATTCTCTTTATTAAAAACTAATACGAAAACGTGACAACTAAGGTGAAAATGAACTTTTACCATTAACCATCGTTGAATGAATTTACCATTTTATTAAGCATCACATAAAGCCACACAGGTGTAATATAACCCTTATGTCGAATGTCCGCGACAATACTGTCAGAAACGGGTTATATTACGTTAGTGTACGAAATCGTTCACTCATTTTCATTCACTTCTTCCCCGTAGTGGACTCAAATGCCACTCGCTATAGTGAAGGAGTGAGCGGTTTCACAGAGGAAGAGGCTTGGTGGTTGACATCGAGCGACTTTAAGTGGTCCGTTAATTGCATCGTGTTGGCTTTTTACTTCTGCCGATTGTATTTCGGCTTCAAAATTAGCAAACATTGTGTTAACTTGTAAAGATTATGTTGACAGACTAAAGGTTAAACATCATAAACATTTGTTAATCACTGAGCTTCTTTTTGCCATCTTCCAAAAGTCTATGGGAAAATAGGGCCATCTTTCCTCGAGGATACCAGCGCACTTACTTCCGGGTTAGCCTACAAAAATACGTAATCTCTGAGGTACTGGGTAGGTACAACTAGAAAAGCAAATAAATGAAAATGCTCCCTTATTTTTTTCCGCCGCTGTCAAATAACATACTATACAATCCCAGTTTAAGTCATTTCATTTTCATCTAAAAGTTAAATTAATATATACAAACTTTACAAACATAAGCCACATATATTTTATAAAATGTTATACATGAGAGAATGGCCAGTGTACAGTATAATTCATGCATTTAATAGGAAAGTTCTCATTTTTGCACACAAATCAAGAACAAGTCCATCAGCCAACCAGAGCCTGTAGAGTTTCATTATCAGCCAGCAGATGGAGGGAGCTCTTAACTGCTAAATATCATAAATAAGAAATGGACAACCCCTTCCTCTCCTCAATTTGCCGGTCAATGACTTCCCCTCAATATATGTACTTTGCTGGGTTACCAGTGATTAGTTCAATCAACAAAACTGCATCAGCAGTCATTAATCAGAGCTGTTTAAAGTGTCATATAGCTCCCAACTGATATGCATTATTGATGTTGTAGTAGTTCAGTTTTGTAAGTATGGTTTTCATCACTCTCTGTTTAATTGACCAAGCCCACTTATACATAGATTATATGTGATATACATTTAGAATTTAAACAACAATGCTTCTGGTCAGATGAACATTACCGTAGGTCACATAATCAACCTATTATTTTGCATCATTACAAATATGTAAGAACTCAAACAACGTCTGACTATGAAAATGACAAAATATTTATTTAGCAAAAATAAGTTAACAATTCATACATCAATAAGTTGTTAGAAAAATTGATTTTCCCTTGGTCTGAGGCTATCGTGTGGGCTGGTTAACTAGCCAAAACAAAGGTTGAGGTCACATATTAAATGCTTTTTATGTCTCTGTCTCTTTACCTCTCTTACATTGTTTTGCACTTTCCAAAAAGTCCACTTATTAGATCTCTTTCTGCCCAGACCATTTCCGTACAAATCAATGAATTACATTTATACCTGAGCGAATACAACATCTGCAAACAGTAAATCTTGCACTGTAAAGCACATTATGACCGTTTACAGAAAAGACACAAAGCTGAGCTTATTTTCCAGGTTTAAAATCTCGTACAGTGCACGATACGCCTTAAACAGGTCTTAAAATGATGCACGAATGATTTGACAATTACATACATTTATATTACAATATATTACAAGAATGCTTGTTGGAACCTTTGTTTTCTTAAATACTGCCACAGTATCTTCGTACTTCTGCTGCGTTCTGGAAATATAAAAATAGCACATTTGGTGACACAGATGACATGCGCTCATCACTGATTGCGACATATTCTCAAATAAATATAAGAACGTGTCTGACTCTGGGGTACAAGACTTTGCAGATCCCTAAAGCAACCACACAGCGGCGCTCGATGCTCATACAATTATTTCTGTACATTCTTGAACATCATATTTAGACAAGTGAAAATGTTCTTCTGTTTGCATAAACTTTGTATTATTTTTTTTGCACAGTTAAATGTAATATTGTACTTATTCTGCACTTTATAAATGTACTATTTGCCATCTAATGTTCAACTTAGTGCACAACTAATGTTCCATTATTCAAACTGTACTATTATTGCCGTTTGACAAGAAACGTGGCTTTTAAGCAGCTCTTGCGCTCACATATGTGCAGTTGTTTTCTCAGAGCTTTTATGCCATTAACATTCTTTTAATGCATTAGAACAGTGCAAGAAGAAGGTTATACTCACATAAATGGTTCAACACCGGTCTCATACATCAGTGAATTTGCCTGCGTATTCCTCCAATGGACTGAAATTTAAGAAACTTGATGGATTAACATCGTCGTCATCTGAATTATCTGTTTTAATGAGAGATGGTTTACTGTCGCTCTTATTGCACTCCGCCAGCATCGGCGTCACCGGTTGACCGCAGGTCACGTGCGTGAACGCCACCTGCTCCTCTGCGCCGTGCTCTCTATGATAAAAGTAATTAAAATTCGACACGATTACCGGTACGGGCAACGCGATTGTAAGAACTCCTGCGATAGCACACATCGACCCAACAATCTTCCCACCGATAGTGATGGGGTACATGTCTCCATATCCAACCGTTGTCATGGACACCACAGCCCACCAGAACGCTTCCGGGATGCTCGTAAACGCCGATTCTGGGTCGTCCACTTCAGCGAAGTACACGGCACTGGAGAACAATATGATACCAATGATAAGGAAGAATATTAAAAGTCCAAGTTCTCGCATGCTTGCGCGCAGCGTCTGTCCGAGAATTTGGAGTCCCTTGGAGTGCCGTGAGAGTTTGAAAATCCTGAAGACGCGCACCAACCGGATAACTCTCAAAATAGCCAGAGACGTGGTTTGTTGTGCGTTGGATTCAACCTCGGCGAGGTCCATTCCCAACGTGACGAAATACGGCATAATCGCCACGATATCTATGGTGTTCATGATGTCTTTGAAGAAGGCAGTTTTGCTGGGACACACGAGAAACCTCACAAGCAGTTCAAATAAAAACCAAATGATGCAAAGGCTCTCCAACATGAAGAACGGATCCATGAATAGGCTGTTTTTTCCAGACGTTCCGTTCTGCGCAAGGTGGTTGTTAAACACATGCTCGTCCTCTCTAAACTCTGGCAAAGTTTCTACGCAAAAGATCACGATTGATATCAGGATGATCATAACAGATATGATGGCGACAATTTTGGCTGGTCCGGAGCTGTCGGGATACTCGAAAAGCAACCAGAGCTGACGCTGAAACTCATTGGCGGGCATCGGCCGCTCCTCTTCTTTGAACAAACCCTCGTCCTCTCGGAAATGCTCGATGGCGTCCTCACCGATCTCGTAAAATTGGATTTCATCCAGGAAGATTTCCACCGGCACGTTGATGGGTCTGCGAAGCCTCCCACCCGACTGGTAATAATATAGGATTGCGTCGAAACTTGGTCTGTTCCTGTCGAAAAAGTATTCGTTCCGAAACTGATCGAAGAAACGGATTCTTTTGCTTGGGTCACCTAGCAACGTGTTAGGGAATCGTGCAAGTGTTTTAATTTGGGTTTCGAACCGCAGACCCGAAATGTTAATGGTGACCCTCTCGCAGCACTCCTGCTCGGCGCTCTCCGTTACGCAGACCTCCTGACTTGGTGCCGCTTGGTCCGGGGGCTCATCCTGGCTCATCTCTCGGGACAGCGCGGTCATATTTGCCCCGCGAGAGGAGTTCTTGTTCTTCCGCGATTTTCCCCCACTCCACCAGTTTTGGGGGTCCGACAACTCCAGCCTGACAGTGACACAGCACCTACACTTATGGCTGAATGTTGAATATCAATCTCTCGTTGAACTTCTCAAACTTTCAACAGGTTTATTGTTGTAAGGGAATAGGAGTCATTCTGCCAGCGTGCTCGGCAGACAACTCCAACAGATCTAACACTCACATGGTGCCCAAGACAGCAAAGCCCACCCTGACTTTGATTGGCACGTTAAAGCTATGCGCAACAAATCTTCAATTTTAGTAGCACAAATAATTGAACTAGTTACTTGATGAAAGGGGACTCGGTTTTATTTATTTAAGTCTAACACCAAAATGTTTAGAAAATAATGCAAATTTGATACACAATGTAAACTAATAATAATGTTGTCATAAGGTTGTGCATGTGTGTTTCATTTATTATTTTTACAGTACCTCTCAAATTAGCCATTATATTGGTAATTATTGTAAAGCTAGATGTTTTCTTCCTACAAGTTTACTTAACTTCCAAAAAGCTTCGGTGTTGCTATGGGACCTCTCTAAAATGTGAAACTGCTTGTTTGACTGACATCTGAGCACCCACAGAGCCAGAGGTGTTCGTAGCACTTACATTACCTAATTTATATAACTAATACCTTGAAGAAAAGTGATCATGCATCCATACATCCATCATCAATTCACTTCCTATACTAAGTATCAGGGTCACAGGGAGTGCCGAAGTCCATCCCTGCACACCTCAGACCAAAATCAGGAAAACACCCAGATGGCGAGTCAATGACAATTTTTTAATCTAAATTATAGTCATTATGCTTTGGACTGAATTTAAGATTATTTTAAGGTGTATAATTATTATTTTGTCAAACCTTATAATTGAAACAATATACACTCCACTCAGAAATGCTGTTAGCCATTGAATTCTCTACAGAAATACAAAAAAATCTACAGTTTATTACAGTGAACATTAAAAACACATGACCCTTGACTTCACAAAAAAATTTAACTGTAAAACAACATTAAAAATACTAAAATGAGTTTAAAAATAATGTCCCTTAAATTCTTATTCTTTGACCAAACATAAACAATTACAATTAATCAGGTGCATTTCCACATTGCATTTGAATAATAATTGAAGAGTTTGTTTGCAAAAATAAAAAAGTGTGCTTTAAAATAAACGTTTTTTTATTTTGCATTCCAATTAATATCAAACTGCAGTTTGGTCGTTTTGATTAAGTAAACAGCTAACTATCACAATTAAACACAATAAAAACATGAAATCAAAATTAATCCGTTTTTGCAAACAAACTCTTCAATTTTAAGTTACATTTAAAAGCATGGATTTAAATTATTTTCAATGTATGACCCAAAAACCCAAATTGTCCTCACGATCACTTAAAATTGAAGTAACAAGTTTCAACATAAGTGCTTGCAGTGCGAGTAAAACAATACAACCCAAAGTAAAAAGCAGATAAAAACATTATAACAATGTATAGCGCATTTCATATTATAGAACCTCTTGTGCCATATTAACCATATCCACTATTTTTTTGAATCTCTCAAGCTTTAGACTCATTTATAATCTGCAGTTTAACTGTCTTGTTTTGCATTTGTGTAAATATTTAGTAAATAAAGTCTTCTCCACACAGATTTAAAGTATCAATTTCTGCACATTTACAAACACAACTAAAGATCAGCAGTGCTTGATGGATAGTCCTGTAGGTCAAAGTCAAGACCTCTGGTAATTTGTTAGCAGACTGGGGACACTAATGAGCCTTCAAACTAACATGTGAGGAATGTCACTTTTAACGCATGTAATAAAAATCATCATTAATTAACAAGAACTACATTTGTTGACATTTCTATAATATTTTGATCTCACTGCTTTGTGTTCACAGCCCCCCCCATGCAACTCCATATTAACTGAGATGGTGCTCTGATATTGTTGTAGTGGCTCCACAAATCCGGCTTCTATTTAAAAGGACATGGCCCTCACATTAAAAAATATCATGCCTATAAATATTCACATCCTAAATATTAATAGGCATGATTAATGGAGCTCTTCCGAGCAATCAAAACAACGGAGTGGTTCCTGGAGAAGACTCCAAAAACAGGTCGAGATGTGGAAAGGCCAGGGCTTCCTTGGTAAGTAAAAAGCTGACAGTGAGCAATATACCACCAATAAAGATTGCAGAAGCCCTCACATGACGAGATGAGGTATCGTTGTTTCCTTCACACCCTGAACGTCAGCGCGGAATTCCTGCAATGTTCAGACACCATCCGACTCTTATAGGATCTGTCCTCGCACACCTGAATGTAACTGTGTAATTGCACATCCGCAAAGCGTTTCACATGTTTGCTGGCATGACAACCATTAGGTCCTCGCATTTCAAAGAGCTCGAGAAGCAATTAGCGTCTGAGAAACTCATCATGATCAATTAAAGTTGCTCTCTTCCTCTGTGCGGTTGTGTAAGTCCACGAGTCTTTCCTGTATCTAAATATAGCTTAGATGAGCTTAGCCCGTTCCCTCTCCGTTTAGTTTAACAGCTCATGTTACGGACACACACACGGCTTAATAGTTTCACCATCCACTTGTGATAGTAACGATAGCCTGATTTAAAGAACGCTGGTGTTGTGGGACCGATTTGTACTCATTTACATACTGAATTTGTTTGGGGTCAGCGGATTCCCTCTTGAGGTCAAATCACGTTTGTCATGTACTCACCCTCATGATGTTCTTCTTGGTGGGACACAATTAGCGGGTTAGCATGTTGCTCGTGTGTGCAATAAAGTGGAACAGAAATTACCCATCTCCTAAACTGACAACATATAAGTAGTTTAAAGACGGTTTGGCGGCAACAACGTAAACGCACGTTATGTGGCCCTAACTTCCGGTAACGCTAGACCTCGGCAAATAATCAATAACCGTTGAGATTTTTTATTTAATTTAATTTAAAACAATTCATATCCAAAAAAATATTCATATAAATTAATATTCATATAAAAGAAATATGAAATAAATTGTAATATCGTAACCAAACACAGACCGGAAGTTTAAGTGCAACGTGAAAGGAGTCTTTCACAATTCATGAATACCCTTTTTAAATGTGCGTTTTTTTTATTAGATGTCACCATGGAATGCTGTTGACAACCGATTTATTTGTGTATTTTTTTGTGTATTTTGAAATCAGTGTCAGCTTAAAGGATCATATGAGGCCTTGGGGCCACAAATGTCAAGGTCTTACTGCAGTCCTGTCAGTGACGCAACTCTTATTTTAAACAAACAGTCTTGCGTAAACTACGTGGTTATGGTTATCATCGTCATATACCCTATAAAATAAACATATTGACAGTACATTCAGATGAAATAAAAAATAAAAATAGTTCACCTAAATATACATCTTTATAATTCACTGCCCCTCGTGCCATCCCAGCTGTATTGACAAGCATCAAAAATGTTGAATGTTTTTTCTTGTCGAGTTACAAAATACACATGACATAATAATATCAAATCATTTGTTAAGGATGAGGTGAATAAATTATGAAAGAATTTTCGTATTTTGGCGAACTATTAATTTAAATGTCAGTGACTAGCTAATGGCTCCTCAACCAGAGATGACAGTCAGAAGGAAGGGTGAGGTGTGACAATAATGTTAGATGATAGGTGGAAGGCTGTTGAGAGATTTTCCACCCAATTATCAGCCCCTGAAACATTATTAGCAGTTACATCTAAATATAGAACCGTCTTACACAAACTTAATGGGATGGAGATTGCAAGCAATACCATCTAAATGACTAAAATGAGGGTGAAGAAATGTTTTTTTGTCTGTTAGAAAGGGACACCTGCTACAACGGCTCAACAGGTTCATAGTGTGAGACACAGTGCTAAGAGGCTGCTGACTTAGACACCTATTGGAGATCAAGGGTTCCTCAACAGAAAGTGGATATGACCGCAAGGCATCACGCCAGTTCCTGGGGTTTGATGGTCACATGTTTTAACAGAGTGTCATTTGATTTGATGACCATGTTCTGCTGATAGGTGACCAAAGCATGAAGCCAAGGGTGAAATTTGAGACTGGAGATCCGGAAGGTTGGAAGGCATCTACTGCATGCTCTGTTCTTCTTCTGCCTCTTTCCGGATTACACTTGTACTTCTCGATTAAGTCTTACCTTTTTTTTGCAGGTGACACTGTCTGGTGCTTTAGAAGAGCGTCCTGTTAAATTGCCGGTTGTGTATGTGAACTTTAAATCTGTTTTTTAATGCAAATTTATTGTTTTTTGTATCGTAATCCCAAAATACTCTTAATTTTTCCTACAGCAACAGCAAAACATTAATAAAAAACATTATTAAAACTAGATTATTATTGGTTATAATCTTACTTCTTGCCTCTGTGATTATTGAAATAAGTAATTCTTATATTTCCCTATGATCGATATTAAAACTGAAATTAAAACAGTAAATGTATTGATACACCCGATTCAAATTACGTAAGTCTTTCTGCACATTAAATGTAAATGTAAAATTGACCTAGGCCTGATTTATGAAGCTGCAATATGAGCCTTTGATCTTTTGCATGCATGCAAATCTTGATATGAAGCAACCATTCCTCAACTGATGTTTTGTATTTCTGTATCATTCATTTTAAGGGGAAAATATTACAATTATATTAATAATAATATTACAATAAAAAATGTATAATAAATAATATTGAAAATAATCCTGAACTAAAAACACAACTAAAAGCCCTCGGATTAGTTTAGACATCTTAACCCCAGCATTGTTCAAAACAAATATACACCCATGCCGTGTTCTGCGGTCGCTGCTATAGGAGGTATATGTTGACATGCTCCACATAGATGAACACTGAGTGCCCCTATACAGTATGTCTCAATCATTTTGGTAGTACAGGACTATGACATAGATGTCTCACTCTTGGATCCTGTTGAAATTGTATCTGCCCCCAAGAGTATCTCGGTGCACTGCCAGGAACCGCGGCCAGTATTAATAGCCCTCTGTCTGAATAACAGTATGGGAAACTCATGCACTTTAATTGGTATTTTTTGGCCATTCTTTTTTTTATATCTATAAAGTCATTATAGTTATTGACTATAAATGTGATAAAAACATTTCCAGAGTCATTTCTTTCACTTTCTCTCAACATGATATAGCGACACCTCAATTTGAAGGACCAAATATTAAAACTACATTTTCCTATAATACCATTTAGTTATGTCCATTTTGGCATCTCCACAAGATGGAAAGAATGAGATTAGAAATGAAGGTTACAAAGAAATCCAACAGTTTATTTCTTCTCCGGGGATGTCTGAAACATGAAAGGTTTTATCAGACATGTACATCCAGTGTAAAGACAAATGTTTCATAAACAAACATCCCGCCACAATTACTACATGAGATCTTTTGTCAAATCTGAGCAGTTTCAGTTGTGAAGAGTTCATAGTGGTTGTGCCTCTGCAAAGTCTAGCTCAGTCACTGGGCAGCTGTACCAAATGTAATTCAATGTTTAAACTAAACAAATCCAACAATTAAATCGGTTAAGAACGAGGAAGTACCATCAGAGAAATAATACAACTCCGCCCCCCTCATGCTAATAACTTCCAGAGAACAATAATCACACTTTGAAAGATAAACAAAACAACCACAACAACAGAATGCATGAAATTTTGTAAAATGTCATTCAACATGGAGGTGCTGAAAATGGATTTAAACATTCATTACGAGCAAAAAGGCCAGTTTTCATTCCCCCATTAATTTAGGGATCAAACTCGCTTAAGCATCTTAAATTTCTGTAAACGCAACTGTTTAGGGTCAGGACAGAGCAAACAACAATACACACTTATTTGGCAAACAACACTTATCGATGGTTGTTTTTCTCCACTGCATTAAATCAAAGTTTCAGAATGTGAAAAAGGCAAATAAGTAAGAACAGATGACCGCAACTATCAACCCAGGTGCAGTGTTTATGTTCATAGCAAATGTTTTACCTATGCAGGGAAAATGAATCATTCATCAATAATTCTAATTAAACTGGCTCAAAAATGCTACTTAGCAACTGTGTGAAGAGCATCCAAGTCTTGTTTCTAACCCAAACAAGCATACAAAGACCTAATACATCTGGAGAACAAAAACATACTGGCAAATGGTTTGAAAGAAAGATAAAAGGCAGAATAAGGCAGACGCATTGTAGCAAGGCTTTGGGACAGATTAAATCATTGAAAAGCTCATTTATAGTGCAATTTTGCACCACAAGATCTGAAATCCACAAACATTAGTAGATCAATCAGTTGGGACATTGAAAAAAAAAGATTGGGAAGACAACAAAGCATGACAGAATTAAAAAGGCTCTCCTCCCTTAAGTATGAAAATACCAGCTTTAAATCCTAAAGGAGCTAATTTGGTCTGCATAGTAAAAAGTTAAAATAAAGAAGAATTCAATTTAAAAGTCCTATAGAATGTTAAAGATGCAAAAGAAAGAATTGAGTTCCCCACAAAATGTACATTGAGAAAAGTCATTATACATTACACTCGAGTCTAGAGAAATGTACCTGTGGCTTGTTTCTTTAAAGTGATCTAATGTTATTACTAGGAAGCTGTGCTGTAACACATTCAATGAGGGGTTGAATACTTATATCATTCTGGGGAACGAAGACATGACAGGAACAAAGGAATGAAATTGAATTTGTTAACACAACCAGCTTATCCCTGCTAAGTTTGAACTGTCTTCCACACGTTGTGCACATTCATTTTATAGGTAAGACCTGTGACATTTTTGTGCTTAGTTTAAATTAAAAGGAACGTTTGTCCGAAATGAAAATATCATGTGCTAAACCACTATGATTTTCTTTTTCAAATGACAAAATTTTGAAAAAAGTTGAAGAGTTTAGGACAACATGAGGATGAACGCTTTTTGGGTGAACTTTCCATGTCAAATATAATCTTGCTTTTATCTTTCCACGAGTAACCTAAATACTGAAGATTTTTTATATTTAGAGAATTACCCCGTGCAGTAAAGATACATAATATACATTATGCAGTTCTATGCCTCTATGCATCTTTACTGTACAGAGTATTATTAAACGAACAGTTCACCCTAAAATAAAAATTCGGTCATCATTTGATCACCCTTGAGTTGTTCCAAATCTGTATAAATTTCTTGGTTATGATGAACACAGAGAAAGATATTTGGAAGAATGCTTGTAACCAAACAGTTCTTGGCCACCATTGACTACCATAGTAGGAAAAATAACAATGGTAGTCAAAAGTTCCCCATAACTGTTTGCTTTCCCACATTCTCCAAAATATATTCTTGTCTGTCCAACAAAACAAAGAAATGTATAAAGGAATTTTTCCTACTATGGTAGTTAATAGAGCCAAGAACTGTTTGTTAGTGATCTAATGTTTTTGGGTGAACTGTTCCTCTAAGTACACGTGTGGTATGAACAAAGTTATGAGGCTAAGTCTGTTTTTCTCCCCTAAATCACATCTAAAAGCTCTCAACACCACTACAATAAGTTCAGCGTTTCTTTGTGCAAGGCCAGCAGTGAAACATTTAAGAAAAAAACTATGTGGTAAGCTCAGAGACGACAAGTTACACGGTCTGACTACACACAAATCACACAGACATCTCCATCAAAACCTACTGAATCGAATCAAAGGAGTACCAGCTCCTAAAGTGGCGTTCCGCTGTTATATAGCTCACGGGACACACAAGAGGTACAACCACTAACCTTATAAAATAAGACCCAAACACTTGTGTAAGATTATAGTACGTATTCGAGAGAATATAGAAAACCCCTCCTAATACTCACAATTATTCTAAAAGAGCATATGAAAAACAGTTTCTTTGAGGTGTCTCCTCCACGTGTCCATCTCTTGACTTGCATCCCGGAGAACGTCTGGAAGCCACCTATAGTCTCCGCGTCGGGGTTAGATGCTACATTGAGGTTAGGTTTGACTTACGAACTAAGTAACGCCAGGGTTTATACGTCAGATTGTGTCCTATGTTTCTGGGTTTGTGACTGTCGTAGCTGCTGTTGGATTCAGGATTTTCATGTACTGGGTGTGGATGGCATCAAAGGCCTCGTCCCGATGTATCATGGCACCAAACACAAGAGGCTGCGAAACAGACAAACGGGACAGATCTAGAGCTTTGCGTGTGCATGCAAGCCCCCTATATGTCAAGATGTAAACAATATATTTTGTATATCTTTAATATGCTTCACATAGTTTTACATTAGTTGATTTGGTTGGTGATGGTACCTTTATAGTGGAAGGTGTGGTAATAGAGATTCCCATTCCAGATCCAGGCAATACTGACAACACTTTGTACTGTTAATATTGAAACGTCCCATTAGAAACCACAGAGCAAATAAAAAGAAAACCTTAAAAAAAAGAAAAATAAACTTCCAGACCTTCTGAATATCTGTGATGTCGAGGAGCTTGATGACTTTGTTCTTCTTGGAGGATGTAGCCCTGGAGCTGGAGCTCTCAAAACAAAGGTAACTGAAAATGACAAGACATTTGTTTTAATATGACTTCCTGCTTACCATATATGGGCATCTGAGCACTGTTATTTCACAGCTCTCCTTTAGAAACCTTGTATCGCCATATTTAGGGATATTTTTTGCCGTGAATCATATTATCAGTCACCCTTTAAGTTTTTCACAGTATTGTTTAGATATCAAACCAATAAAGCGTATTTGAGTGCTTGTCAACTGTAATTTAGCACTACAGTATGCATACTTTTCAGTCACATAGAGAACACCATTGCGGATGTAGTCAGTCGGCATTTTTCTGTCCCTGTTGATCAAGCAACATCGCCATCCGTTCTCACACACTGCGAATCAAACCACACACATTTTTGGGTGTCACAATAAACCGTTATTGACAATAATTTTAACACGAATAGCCATAAATATTGATATAGTGTTTATACTACACGAAGGATAATATCGTAAATAATTGCAATAGATATCACGATAATATCGTTATTGTGAATTGTGTTTGACACTAGTTATTAAAAATGTTTGTATGAATGCTACTGCAGTTTCTCCTCCCACCTGACAGGGGGCGCTCGTTCTCCGAGAGGTTGAAGACTTCATGGAACGGGCCTCTTTTCGTGTTGTAGGCCCGCCCGCTCTCGTCCTCCCGACCAATCCCGCATGGCAATCCGGTCGCTTGACTACCACGCGCTACAACAGGCTGGATCTGCTGCAAAGAACAAGCAAACCAATTTGTTTAGCAGCAGGAAGGCCAAGTTAACTACCAGAACCGCAAGCTGCTTGTGTGTGCCCATCTAGGATCAGTTATCTATCCTTTAAGTCATCACCATACAAAGAATACAACTGATCCAAGATCAGCACTTGAGACCATAAGCAAACGCTGGGCAGTTGTTATTAAACCAGTGTAGGCCAAGCAGCAGTGGTTGTGCTGCATGTGGGCTTCTGAGATCAGCTGGTGCCGGTTAAGGTTCTGTGGTTGGAGGCCAAACAGTAGCAGGGGATGCCTGGAGGATGCGGAGGACTTGTGCAAGCTCAAAGCCAGTGTCAAACAGCCACTTATTATAGCTATTATAGTCCCTGCTGCATTACAGAGATAACCATTTATTATGCATGTTAAAGGGTTGGGGCGGATGTTATCAATGAATGTTTATATTTGCAGAAAACCATTTTCATGCACAAGGAACAGGGCTGGAACATTCCAAATATATGTTATCCTTTGATAATAGATGATCAAAATAATTACAAATATTTTTACGAAAACATCTAATTTGGGATAAAAGTTTGTGTTTACAAAATCTCTGTGTACTGTGCACTTATTTTTGTATTTACAAATACATATGCATACATGCATATATAAAAAAACAAAATATTAAAATTAATAAAGGTTTATATGTAATTAATTTAAATTATTGGTAAATATACATAAATAAATTTCATTTTTTTCTAAATATATATATACACACACAAGTATGTGTATGTGTTTGTGTTTATAAATACAAAATTATTATGCACAGAACACAGATATAAATTATGTACACAAATATTTATTCAAGATGCGTTTAATTGCGATTAATCGTTTGACAGCCCTTCATTTAATATGACAAATGGGATACAAAGACAGAGAATAATTTTAGTTTATGACTCCAAACTTAACGCTTAGTTGTATCATTGAAACACACAAATTGAATAGATTTGTCAAGTTTCATTCATTACAGTAAATCAGATATGCCACGTCTTTCTTAAAGCTGCTATCCATAATTTTTACATAAACATAAAAAATACATGTTCAAAGCAATTTTCTTACCTTACCCTGATTTAAAATGCTGAACTTATAATGATTGATAAGTTGAGCTGCTTGACATCATCTGACTGAGAAAAGTTTATATAATAACCTGCAATTGTGTGTTTCAAACAGAGATGGCGATAAAGAGGCAAAAGTTATGAAGGCAGCTTCAATGCGAGACAAGGTTCACAAAATATGTCCAATCACACAAATTTAGGGACATTTGAATCGTTGTAATATTTATGATTTTGCATATTGTATATTTGGACTTAAATATATCTTGAATATTTCAAATCCCCAGCCTTAATGAAGAGTATCTGCAAATAAAACATGTCTACAAAAAAACGTATGTAGACCGTATTCAAGATAACAATTAACTAAATGTAGTCTATAAGCCCACAACTCATAATACAACATATCACCAAAATCCTGAAGTCATACAACCAGAAAATATTTTTCCTTTTATTAACACCATGCCTGCATCTATCAATATGTTCATGGCAAGAGCCACTTTCAGTTACTTAAAAACAATGAATTTGTTATGAAAATATGGTTATTTTTCTTATAAAAGATTAGATCATCGTCCTGAAAGGAATTTATGAGAATTTTTAAACTAGCTTTGAAAAGTAAAACCTACAGTAGCAACACCAGAAAAGCCAAGCTTGAGTTTCCATCCACCTACATAAGACATTTATGTAAGCATGAGAAAATAACCCCACACAGATTTGAGAAAGCAGTATAAAGTACCAACATGATTGTTAATCTACAAATGTCTTTGTACAATTTTCTTTGTTGTGAAAGCTTGGCTGCTCTGATGTATGTACCATACTATACAACAACATACAGCGCATTGCAAAATTATTAATTCCCCTTCAATTTATTCACATTTTATTATGTTGCTGGCTTATTTTAGACTACTTTTTTTACATCAATCTACTCTCCATGCACAATAATGACAAAATAAAAAAACAAATTTGTGACAAATTAGCAAATTTATTACAAATAAAAAATAAAATAAGCACATTAGATACGTTTTCATACCTTTAACTCAGTAGTTGGTTAAAGCACTTTTAAATTTTTGGGTATGATGTGACAAGCTTTATGGCAATTTTCTGCCATTCTTCTCCTCAGATCCTCTCATACTCCCTCAGGTTGGATGGAGATCATCAGTAGACAGACATTTTCAGGTTTCTACAGAGATGTTCAGTTGGGTTCAAGCCCAAGCGCTAGCTGGCCCACTCAAGGACACAGACAGAGTTGTCCGTAAGCTACTCTTGCATTGTTTCAGCTGTTACAAAGGATCATTGTCATGTTGAAGAATGAACATTCTTCCATGTCCAAGTTTCTGAATATTTTGGGCTAGGTTTTCATGGTCATCATCGCTGTATTTTGTGCCGTTGAGCTTTTCTTCTACTCTGACAAATGCCCCTGCGGCTGAAAAACACCCCGACATCATGATGGTATTGAAAGGGTTTTGTACAGGTCTTGAGCAGTGACTGGTTTTCTCCAGACATGATGCATGAAACTGAGATTCATCAGACCCGAGAATCTTGTTTCTGACAGTTTGAAAGATTTTTTGAAAGGTACGTTTTTGCATATTTCAAGTTTTCATGAGTCTGGCCACTCTGCCATAAAGCCCAGATTCGTGGAATGTTGCAGTGATGTTTGTCCTTCTGTAAGTTTCTATCACCTCCATATATGATCATGGAGCTCAACCAGAGTGATCATCAGCTTCTTGGTCACCGCTCCATCCATCGATAGCTTAGTTTGGACAGGAGGTCAGCTCAAGTAAGAGATCAGGTGGTTCCAAACCTCTTTTCTTAAGCATTAATGGAGGCTACATTATTCTGTGAACCTTCAATACAGCCGATTTTTTTCATTAGTCTTCCCCAGATCTGTGATTTGATACAATCCTGTCTCTACTGGCAGATTTTATGTCTCGGTTGTTACTTTGATGTGCAGTTTCAGCTGTTGCACCTTTTATTGAGGGTATGTGCCGCTCCAAATCATCCTTATTCAATTGAATTAGCCACTGGAAGTGTAGAAACATCAACAAGCAAAACGTATGCTTCTGGGCTTAATTTCAAGTGTCCAAGAAAAGGGTATGAATACTTTTGCAATGTAGTTATTTCAGTTTTTAATTTTTTATAAATTTGCAAAGTAGTCACAAATCTATTTATTTGTTTTGTCATTAATCTACACTCCATGCACAATAATGTAAAAAATAATTATAAAATAATTTAAAGGAGTTGAAGAAATGGCAGCAACATAACAAAATGTGAATAAAATGAAGGGGGATGAATCCTTTTGCTAGGCACTGTGCATTACTATATACCAACTATAGCGGAAAACTTTGGATACAAACCCTGCATTTCACACACACTCACACACAGAGGATATCTACACTATCACCCTGTCTGTTGAAAATGGATCAAAAACATCCCATTTTCACATGCAAAATGTTTTTGTTGAGCAGATTTTTGAGACTCTACATTTTCATTTGGTCCGATTCCCAACAGACGTTCATCATTCTATTTCTTTATCCCAAAACACGCAAACACAAACATACGCAGCACCAGCCATTGGTGGCAAACACAGGCAAGGTTGTCAAACCAAACGCCACACTAGATCCCTACCTTTTCAAACCCAGAGAGCTGAGAGAAAAAAAATAACAGAATACAACATGTGACTTTTACACAAACCCATATCCTGTCATATATCAACCAAAATGAGGAAGCAGCCACCAGTTTCACTTTTTATAGAAAAAAAGTAAATTCGAGATTCATGAGCTTAGTGAAATTGTAATGAGGTCACGCGAGAACTTTCACTCACTCACCCGTCTGTTCAGTGTGGCGCTGTTGCGCTCTTTCAGTTGTGGGTCGGTGGGTAAATTGGTCCATACCATGTAAGGCGTGTCGTATTTGTCTCTTAGTTTGGGGCAGCTTTTGAAGATGAAGTCGATGATGAAGAATTTGATACCAGCGTAGACCCCTAAAATGAGTGCAAAGAATTAGACAAACACAGAATAAAAATGATGTTCTCTAAAGACACTACAAACAGGAAACGTCAATGCCTTACCGATCATGAAACCTAAAAGTTTGTACGGCAGGAAACAGGACGTGATGAAGGCCACCCACAAACCAACATACAACTTCTGTGTGATTTCAGGCTGCACCCACATGAACAAGCTGAAACACAAGAGCATTTAAGCAAGTGTTTATGATTTCATCATCATCAGATCTTTAACCAATTGCTACGTATGCAACAGAGTGAACGAATGAACAAAAATTGAAAAATAATAATAATAAACTCACTTTTTGATCTTCTCCAAAACGTCAGACATCTTTCCAAACAGATTCTGTGAGAGCACACATTTGTTTATTGTGTGAGCAGAGACAAAATTTGTTTGTTTGCATTACAGGAGTGTTATCACACTCACCTGTGCTTTCTGTGCAACATCCAGAACTAACTGGAACTTCTCTGAGACTGTGAGATCTTCCTTTGGAGGTTCCTGAAACAAGACATGAAGAATCTTTCACCAAGCACATTTTAACATCAAATCATGCTTAATCTATTGTTTCTTGTTATACTGCTGTAAAATATTTTCATATATTTTTAGATTTACCATTGGTTCTGAGACCTCAGGCACGATACTCCACTGTATTCTCCAACCTCTGAAAATACACATGCCAAAGGTTATAACTCAGGTCTAGTTCCTAAAAACTAAAGATTTAAATGATAAACTAATGCATTGTGTGAACATTTTAGTAACTTTTTTCTATTTAATAAACATTTTATTTGAACTAAATTATAACAACATTTGGAATTAAAGTTCCATTAGTTAATTCAGACTGCAAATACATTAGTTAGCATCAACTAACAACGAACAATACAGCATTTGTTATCATCATGATTAATGTTAATTTTCACATTTATGAATACAAAAATTCGAACTCAAAGTTAAAATTGAAGTCTTCGAGTTATTTAAACTAATGATTATTTATTAACTTGTACAATTTGCGGATTTAAGGAGCAGCACTTATGTAGAATGTCACAGTTTGTTTAAACATTAGTGCACGTGTCTGTGATGAGTTGCCACAAATCTTTTTGAGTTGCTCAATAAAATGAGTTGTGCTTTTCCAATTTACTTATTTTATCCGCTCTACGCGGATCTGATGCCCATTGCCATTTTCAGAACTATTTGCATTCATTTAGGATTTTATTTAACACGCTGAAATCTGCGCTTACAAAACAGTAGACAAAATGTGCCTTCTGGCATAATCTTGTATGTTTCTATTCATTCAAGCATGAATAATAATACTAGTGTGCTGTCTGACAGAGATTGACTGACACCGCCTTTAGCCCGTGACTGTATAATTTACACCAGACGGGACTGTCGTGTTGCGTTGTGCCGCATCCCACAGCTAGAAGCTATCTATCTATACTGAAGTCAAAGCAACCGCGCTTAAATGGTTTAAAGGCCTTGACAAGAATGAGAGCGTGATTATATAATGTAAAACTATACAAAGGATGACAAAATAAACGGATGCTGAGTTAATTGCGTTAAATATTTTAAAGCTTTAATCTTTAAAAAAAAATGAATTGCATGCGCTTAAGTGTTGACGCTGTCAGCCCTAATTTAAACTCTGAAAACATTTAATACATGAATGATTTAAAGTATTTTTTTTTATCCTGCATATTTGTTTGGGTATCTAAAAAATAAAGTTGATATTTTATATTGAATATCTTTGATATTATCCGGGCAGTCATACAGTTGTGCTCAAAAGTTTACATTCGAGAAGTTTAATTTTTTTCAGGAGGACCTGGGTGATTGTTTTTAAGATCAATGGACAGTCTCATGACTTATGACAAACAAGAAACCCTTAAACAGCTATGACTAAACATAAAAACTGTCATTTATTGTTTAGATAACATCATACAGTATTAAGAATCTATTGGTAGGTAAACTTTTGCCCTGGGATATTTTTAGTAATTCTGTTATTATTCTTTATTGTGAACTTTATATTAACATTTTTTTTAGTGAAATAACTTGCTCAGGGCAGCACTATAATAAAAAAAAAACCTAATTTTCAAAAATCCTCTTATTTTCCCTAATGTTTCAGCTTTTTACAGATTCTGCAATGGGTATGTAAACTTTTGAGCACAACTGTATGACTGCCCTGATAATATCAGCAATATATATTTTTTATTTTTTTTAAATACCCAAACAAATATGCACGATAAAAAAAATAAACTTCAAATTATTCATGTATTAAATGTTTTCGGAGTTTAAATTAGGGCTGTAAGCGTTAACGCTTTAGCGCATGCAATTCATTTTTTTAAAGATTAAAGCGTTATATGTTTCAGCTTTTTCCAGATTCTGCAAGGAGTCAGTAAACTTTTGAGGCCAGCTGTATATTCAGAAAATCCCTGTTAGCATTAGTTGATGTAAATTAGTACAAAAACTAACATTAACAAAGATTAAACATATTGTTCGTTCTTAGTTCATGCTTTACCAATATTAACAAATGCAATCTTATTGTGAGGCGTTGGCAGAACAATAAAATGCTAAACCTAATGCCACGTCATTGCAGCAGATGGACCTCTGAACTAGTTGTGAATTGAACCATTGACAGATCATGTAGGACATACTTTGCTATGAGGTAATTCAAGGACAACCGCAAAATGGCTAAAAATAGAAACATGGGGATAACCCAGCCATGCCAGGCAGCATTCATATAGATCTGTGGAAAAAAGATAAAAGTTAAATAAATAAAAATTGCACATTTATCTGTTCATATTAAAAGCATCTCTATCTATAATACAGAAACATTATTTGGCATCACTTACTAGTAGTCTATATTACTGTAACAATAAATAAATACATATCTAAATAAACATTTATTTTTGATAAAGTTGGTGCTGGTTATCCAGACCCTGTTTAACTGTAACCCTGGTTGGAGTTTTATTTGCCTTAACTGTGGATGTTAAACAATCTTTGACTATCTGGCAAGACTAATATCATAAACCATGATGAATACTGCATAAAGGGTTTGTGTGGGTGGTGGATCCCGCTCACAATAAAGGCGATGGCTGACGTGTAGACGGAATGCCAACTGGATAAAGCAGACAGGTTCCTCATGAAGTTAGTTACAGGTTTAGCACCCCGTTCTGAAAACAGACAGAGGGTTAAAATTGGATGTGATCTGTAAAAACTGTCTTAAAGGGACAGGTCGCTGCTGTTAGCCGAAGGAAATTTAAAGGGGTCATATGATATGGCTTAAACAAATATTTTCGCTTGTTTTAGATGTAATGCAATTTGTATGAATCCGTATTTTTCACATACCGCACATGTATGTATCTCCTCTTTGCCCCACCTCTCTGAAACGCGAAGATTTTTGACAAAGCTCATTGGTCTGAAAAGCGAGGTGTGCTTTGATTGGCCAGTTAACCAGTGCGTAGTGATTTGTCGAATACTGCAAGCGTGTGTTTCAGGCAGGTCTGGGTGAGCATTCGCTTTTAGATAGAATGCATCTTTTGTTCCAACACTTTAATTTTACGTGTCTAATACATGCATGGGGAACTTATAACACACGGGTCATATGACCCCTTTAAACAGAAGAGGTGATTGCATCATATTTCTATAGGAAAAAGAGGATCAGCCGATGCGGGCTTGACTCATGTGACCTGCCAAAATTTACGGTTTGATTTTTGTACACACATGATTCACCTTCCTCCATTACAATGTCAAGAGATTAATTTTTGAAGACAGTCATGCAAATTTTGTCATACAATATAAGTGAATGGTGACTAAACCCATTTTCTCCAAAGACAAAAGTTAGAAACAACACATGGGTTTTTATTGTCTTATATTAGGGCTGTCAGTGAATAAAAAAATGTTATACATTTTTTATGCGAATAATCTCACACTTATAGGGGAGTTAAACAAAGACTATTTATTTTGTTCAACATGTTTATTTTAGGGCTCTCAATTGATTAAAAAATAATAATAATCACACACAGCTTTTATGTTTTTAAATACACTTTTACATTCTAATAATTATATTTCTATCTCCAAATTAATGTATTTTTTACATTACAGTTTACATCTGTCTAACAGGTGGGAAATATACAGAAAATATATAAAGTTCTCAAACACTTTACAGTCTTTCCTGCTAAATACAAGAAATACAGAAGAATCCCCATTAAATCATTCATTTTTTCTTTTCTTTTGTAATTTGATTAACATTAGTAACAGGAGTCACATCAGTACGTTTAAGAACGCGACCCCTTTAAGAGCTTCCGCTCTAAGCAGATCTTATGCACTTCCTATTTTCACTACTCTTTGCATTCATTTAAGACTTTATTTAACTCCTTGAAGACTGTGCTTGCGAAAACTACTAGGCAAAATGTGCATTCTGGCATAATCTTGTGTGTTTTTGTTAAGCTCGAAAGAGAAGTTATTACTGGTGTGCAGTCCGACAGATTCTGAGGCAACCTTTAGCCCATGTGTACACCAGACGGGACCCCTGTCGTATTGCGTTGAGCTCTTTTTCACAGCCAGAAGCTATCGATCTATACTGGACGTGTCAATAAAACCATTTCAAATTGTGCCTAAATAGTTTAAAGGCCTTTATATGAATAAGAGCGTGATTATATAATGTAACGCTAGACAATGATGACACAAAAAACAGATGTTGTGTTAAATATTTGAAATGAATCGCATGCGTTAACGCGTTAACATTGACAGTCTTATTTTTTATACATTTTTATTGAATGAATTATGCCTTTAAGAGTTGTTTGATTGCAACATAAAAACACTTACTGAGTCTTCTCATATTTTCAGTTAATCTGCAACGAGAATAAAATAAAAAATATTATTTAAGCCAAGAATAGCATAAAAATTATGAAGTGTTAGCTGGACGGGCTAAAGAAAAACATAAGACCATAATAAGAGAGATTGAGAGAGAATGCTTTTCAGTAAAATAATAAACAAAAACAAACCAATGCTTGGTCTCACCGTTTAGCACTTAGTGGTTCTTCGGTCTCGACTGTGTTTTCTTCAGGCTGAAACCGGAAATCTTCGATATAAACCCCAAAGCGTTCATAGAGCCATTTCCACAACTGAGAGCGTAGGGTCTCCTTCTGTTTGTCTCCTTTTAGTAAAAAAATAAAATAAAAACAAAATCAATCAGGAATGTGTCACAATGAAAGCTTCAACCAGGAACAAATTAGTGCAAAACTATTTTTTTAATCTAATGATTCACAGACTGGTGTGAGTATACATGTGGTGCTTCAGTTTTGCTATCATTTACAAACATTTCAATTGTGTAATAACAATCTCAACATAAAACCGTGTTTGACAAAATATTGAATTGTGATCAAGTAAAATATCTCTGTGTGAATGGAAGTCATTGTTAACCAGAAAATCCAGCTTCCAGCAGTCCAGCGCCTGAAGTGAGGGTTAAAGTCTAATCACATGTCCTTCGACTGATCTTCAGAACAAATGATTGAGAGAAAATGTTTGTGTGCGTCACAAATCCTCCGCATGCATCGATGCACAAACAAAATACATACAATATGTACAAAACTCTTTCATGCAAAGAACTAAGCAGATTTCAAAAGGAGGTTTTGGGACCCATATTTTCCTTGGCTAATGCTAGTACTTGCTAACAAAATAACATAATGAATTGTTTTATTAAAGAAAGCCATAAAACATAAGTAATAAACAACATGTTGTAAAAAACTCATTATATTGCACCTTTTAGATCAAGTCTGTTATAAATGATGAGCTATATCGGAATTTGCTTGTTAGCATATTTTCGCATCTTTTTGTTTTAAGTCCCTGTGAACCAGAAGTTGCGGTCGTTTTTACTTTAGTAGTCTGATGCATTTTCGGTTAAAATGAATTCCCAAAGGGAAAATTAGTGGGCGTGGCTTGCGTTTTTCACTGCGAATTGATTGGACGTTAAATATGTAACTGTAAACAAATTATGTAAACAAATGATTTAAACAAAACAACCGTAGCATTTTGAAACTGGCAGCAGACTAGTTGAAGGGGAGGAGTTAATGGATGCTCCACCCAAGCCCTCTAACTTACAACATTAGAGACGGATAGTCATTACAGGGTGAATGTGCATTTTCAGATTTTAACTGAAGATTATGAGGGTTCATGAATTTTAAAAAGAAAATGACCCACATTGATAAGCTATTTAATATAAGCGCTGCAATATTTCATGAAAAAATAAGAAGTCATTTTTTATTTCACTGGGACTTTAAGCAACAAAACATAGTAGTACCAAAGCATTATGCATATAGAATGTATAATTATTTCCTTCTGGAAAATATATACCAGAACCACTGATGACTCATCTTACACCGTCCAATCAAATTCTTTGTAGAATGGGAACACCTTAAACCCTAATACCTAATAATCCCAACGGCCATTTACTGTTGGAAGAATGTCCTGCCCAGAATCCGTTTCAATAAGAAACAGGAAAAATGTGCTCTAGCAAATTCTCTACATCATCGACAGCATATGTGCACTGAATATGATGAAGTCTTAAGTTACTGCTGATTTGATAAAAAAAAAAAACTTTACCTGTTCCATTGACAGATGTGACCGGTGGTTTTGAGGTTGGAGGGGGTGAGTCTTCCAGTCTATATCAAGAACACACATGCCAACATTTTCTATCATGAAAAACTGATCGGGGCAAAACACAAATTTTTTTCCACATGCATCTTAAAATACACTGTGCTATACCTCAATTCCACATAATCGCAGAAATAAACTTGTGAACTCAAAATATGGGTAACATTGCCTCCAACGTACAATCCAAAGCCAAACAATGTTCATTTTTATTTACTGCATAATCCAGTACAGTAAACTAGAGGCACTAAGAGTAAACACGTTTCAAAGAGGATTTTACTGCACTGACTTTCAGCACAGCATGTGTTAAAACCTCACAAGTTTTTTTGGGACGAATATGAACCTAACATACCTGGATCTAAGAATGTCATTCAATTTTTGCTCGAGATCGATTCTTTTCGACTTCTCTTTTTCAAGCTCTTGCTTCATCATCTCAACGTTGGTCTCTTCTCGAAGCTTCCGCAGCTCCTCCTCTGTGGGTAGTAAATAAAGAATAATATTGAATAAATGTCTATAATATTCACTATAATATGTATATATTATAATATCAATGTAATATGAATGTCATGTAATCATTTAATAATATTTAATTTAATGGTAAGATCGATTTGTTTACTAGAGGAAACATACAAAGACATAACTGGTTTCAGTTGAGATCTGCAAGTTTCAAAATTATATCAAAAGTGAAACTAGTAAAAATTATATATCAGCCAATACTTGGACAGTTTAAATATGACTGGCATTGTCCTCACTCAAGTTTTGTTCAGCCACAATGTTCTGAACTTTCCCTTGAGTTCCCTTTAAATGTAGACAAAAAAGACTTATAATCTTGATCGCCCATCTCGAAAAAAGACACTAAATAAAGCCATCTCAATGGACAGGATGCTCAGCAAAGAAACAAAACACGCTTCCTGCCTCACAAACCAAACAAACATTTAGCTCCTCACACACTGACTGCTCTTTATATTGTAAAAGGAAAACACAAACACCAAGACAGCATATTAAATTAAACATTTTTGCTCTGTACTCTCATACAGTGCATCAATACTGTACAACAGTCTCTTTTCCAGCCGCCCTTTATTTCACACAATACCTGCCGCAAGGTTACCCTGGAACACAAGCCCATCGTCATCTATAATTCATCAGTTCCTGCATCTCCCACAGAGACACTACAGTCGTGATGAAGACCCCCCCAACACTTCGCTGCGGACTCAAGGGCAGGTGTGATAAAAGGAGGCGTGAATTAAGATGATCAGTGCGGACCCCAGGGGCTGTCAACGTACGAGTAACCGAACAAGGTGTTTCACAAAGTTGAGTGATATTAATATTTATAGCCTAATCTATTCTTCACCTCACAGTCAGGTCAGAAGCTCAGCAGAGGTCAGGTGGCAAATGTGCTAGATCAAGATTTAGTGTGATCAAGTGTGGCCAAGATACAGTGCAGGCCTGTAAATAATCGTCTTTGCAATGCAACTCACACTTTGTGTCTTAAAGGTCTCTTAAGGTAAAACTAGACACTGTTCTCAGGTGATACTCACTGTATTCGTAAGTTTAACTAACTGTAAACCAATAACCCTGTAGTCAACGGAGACAAGTGTATCCAAGCGAAAAAAACAGCGTTTAAACATTCAGTAGAAAGAATGGAACGATAAAGAAATAAAGATAAGGACATTGATAAGGACATATTGTTGTTCATTAGATAAGAAATTGGCTTACTTCACTGGAAGCCATGACATACCATAATTGTTCCTACTATGGTTGTCAAGAGTGCCCCAGAACGGTTTGCTTTTCCTAATTTCCAATCTTCAAAATATCTTCTTTTGTGTTAAACAGAACAAAGACATTTATAAAGCAATTTTTCCTACTATGGTAGTCAATGGTGGCCAAGAACTGATGGTTCCAAGAATTCTTGCGAGTTGGGGGCGAGTAAAGAAGACAGCATTTTTGGGTAAACTGTCCCTTTAACATTTTCTGATATTGGTTAATAAATACACTCGACGGCTATCATAGGTCAAATAAAGGCCATTAGCATATAAGCTTTACTATTCACATGCTCTGCTCTGACTGAAAACACGTTGAGAAGTTTTCTTATCTTCCTTAAGCATTTACCCCACTGGCTACATTCGGTAAGGTTTGTTCTTAAAAAATGTAACTTTTCCAGCAGGGCAACAAAAATAAGCATAATTCAAAATGCTTTCTTCCCAAACATGTTTTAATATCTTGTGTTCTTTTGCTTCAAGCAAATTAATCTCATTTTAAGTACATATTTTACAGCAAAACGAGACTGAAACACGAAGAGAAAAATACTGCACTGATGGACTTTCATATGCGTATTACATTAGGGTCATTCTGTTCTCACGGAGGAAACAGAGACTGGGGGGTAACCACAACTCCATTGTAAAATTAAGACAGCTGTGGATTCCAAAGAGGTCATCATACGATCCAGGAACAGTAATATAAGAAAACGCAAGCTTAAACAGTCTCATGACTGTTTGTTACTGGCCCCTGGCAACTAGGCTACATCTCAAAACTCAGTATTAAAACAGATTTTCAAGATATTCCGGTATATAATGGTCACCACAGTACATTTATATTTCTCTCTGCATGTGGGCTGGCAAAGTAAAGGCTGATATCACATTTTACTACGGCGTAAACTATTATACGATTATTTGCATTTCATTTTGTTCTTCATTTGCATTTGGTAAGGACAGTTATGAATAGGTATTTCATTCGGGACGTTAGTATGCATGGGTTTGTATCCCCTCTTCACTTCATTACAATTCATTGGGCTTTGTAAGCAGACAGGTTTCTGTTGTGTAACACACTATTAATAAGTCCAGTCTGCTTTAATGGACAGCAACAGTTTGACGATCCCAAAATGACCTTTCACTGCTCTCCAGTACCGCAACGCTTGAGGGTATACGTGTACAAGCATACAAACACAAACAGCTAATCTAAAAATAGACCAGACAACCCCGACCTCATAACAGACAACTAATGTAACAGTAAAGCCATGTAGTGAATTGAGGAATTGTGAATTACTTTGTTCTGATGAACACAGAGGAAGATATCTGGAAGAAATTGAGCAATTTTCAGTTCTGGAACATTATTCATGTTAGTCTAGGTGCACCAGAACTGCTTGTCTTCCTGAATTCTTCAAAATATCTTCTTTTGTGTTCAACAGAACAAAATACAGGTTTGAAAGAACCTGAGGGTGAGTAAATGATGAAAGAAATTTAATTTTTGGGTCAACTATTCCTTTAAATGTTTTAAGAGATATTTTCCTGTTTCAAACAACGTTATTATAGTATCCTAAAACGATTAAAACATTTCCGTTACTTGAAATCAAATACATTTCAGACTATAAAATATTTGAGGACCTAAATGAAATGTTGCCTTAGCACTAAAGTGAAATAAATTCATAAAGATTAAAAAGGTAATATAAAGTTCAGTTCAATTTATTATTATTTATATAACATATTATTCATTATTAAATATTTACTTTAATTAAAATAAAAATAACATTTATTTTATTTTACTTATACAGCAATATAATAAACAAATTATTAATACAATGACAAAAGTAGACCAAAACTTAAAATATAAAATAATATGCTAATTCAAAATTTAATACAAATATATAGAAAAGAATTAGGTTTTACTTAAATTGTTCTTAAAACAATGAGAATTTTAGTGTTAAACCTAATATGCTTTTTACCGGTTGTAAAATATTATTTAAGAATATCACAGATTTGACAGAAATGTGACCAAAATATTGGTCAACTAACACAACTTACCCCAACTGTGTAAAACAAGCCCATTAGTAATATATGGTAAGATTAAAATGCATGCACATGGTAACTATATGGGGGATCACATCTTAACACACTTACTCCTTTAACCCAGAAAACCAGCATGTTGTACGTGTGTATGCGTGTACATAACGGCCCTGACAAAGGCTAACCTTCATCTCTCATGGCCCCACTAATAGAAGAGTGTTACAGGTTCAGCGAAATACTTGCTGGGTTTATTACTGTGAGAACAGCTTATGTCCTGTGAGTCCTAATGAGAATGATCTGGCTCCAGTGCACAGGGTGATAAACTGACAAACATGGCGAGCGATCGGCCACTTAAGATGTGATATACTGCCGGTCCGAAGTCGAGAGAGAGTGACGACACAAAACCTGTCTAACGCACTGTACATCCAAATAAAACACAAAGAATATTATTCGTTAAATTCGAATTCAATCTCAGGCAATCCCAGAATGCACTGCGATGAGCTCAGTTTTTATCCTCCGATCTCTACTCAAGCTCGACTGGGAGCAACTTAACTTTATGAAATGGCAATAAAGCGAGAGCGTCTCTCAGGTACTTACGAAGGAAGTGCTTTTCCAGTAAGGCTATCTCCAGGTGACCTTTGACCTCATTGAGCCGGTCCGATTCGCACCTCTGGTAGTCCTGGATGGCAGCTGACATAGTGAGAGTCCCTGAACCCGCCTAGATGCAAGCAGTAAGACAAATCAGAAGGAAAGAAAAGTTCCCAGGCTCCCTGAAGATTGTATCGCTCCGTCGTGGCTTCAGTACATCAAGACTCAACAGAAATCAGAGCCATTAAGAACTTGTTAAAGGTCAATTATAGAGGGATCAAATTTATGTCTAATGGATATTCTTCTCGGCGCAGTCCAACAACCAAATAAACTACATTACAGTCCGAACAGTGAGTCTCTAAATCAGTACTCAATCCGTAAAGACTGTGAAATATTACAACGTCTTCTCAGACGTCCGGCAAAACAAGGAATACAACACACAGCTCTGCTGCTCAAAAAAAACAACGCCGGTGTGGCAGCTGTAACCGTGACAACCAGATGGAAGACACATCACAGGTTAGCTTTCCTGTCTTTATCGAATTATACAGCTGCAAATGAAATTTCTTTCAAAACATGCTTGGACGAGGCTCGCCCAAATAAAAGTGGTTGGTGAACATAAATCCTCTCAAAACATGATGCCTTGTGTTCATTCCTTTAAAACATCAAAAAATGTTATACAAAGGTCGTACAGGGAATACTCCAGGAACCTACTGAAGCTTTACAAAGGAAAAAGATTTTCTTAAGGTTGCTTTTCTACTAGAAATAGTCCATGGGGATAACAGAGGGCAGTTTCAACCAAAAAGGGTAATTTATACAGAAACTCACAAAAGTCTGTGGAAATATTATCTTGATATCTCTAATATCGAGCAAACATGATATTTATGGTTGAAATCAAACTTTGATTCTCATTTCCTCAAAAATTAGAATGACTGTAGATGCATTTCAATTTTCTTTTCAAACCAATTTACACAATGATAAACCGCTTTTACTTACAGGGTCTCGCTGCTCTTCTGCATCTTTGCTGGGGGTCCGCGGTTTCACCGGCACGTCGTCATTACATTCGCTGTCGGACGCGTTGGGGGACTCGGCAAGGTCAAGGAACTCATCTCGCTTCGGCCCTCTGAACCTGATCTTATCCAACCGCTTAAGCATGTTCAACACAGAGATCTGTGTCTTTATCTTAACATGGCGAGAGGCAGCCCTGCAGGGACAAAGACAGCAGATTGAAAAACTGTGCAATTGCATTACATACAAAGCTAAATTTATCTAAACTAAAGAAACATGGCACGATATGCTTATTCAATTTATGTTTTTCTTAAAGGGCATGTCATCAAAAATGAAACAGGTTGGGACATGAAAGGGATGGTTCGCCCAAATTTCTGTCATCATTTATTCACCCCCATGACATCCGAAACCATTGTATGGCTCTTTCTTCTGTGGAAGACAAAGGAAGATTTTCTAAGAAGTTTTGTGTCTATATTATGGAAGTCAATGCGGACCCAGTGTTGTTGGGCATCAACATTCTTCAAAATATCGTCTTTTGTGTTCAGTAGAAAAATGAAAGTCATACAGACTTGGAATGACATGAGGGTGTTAAAATGATGACAGAATTTTCATTTTTGGGTGCACTGTCCCTTTAAATTGAGGAAATAACTATTCATAAGTTTGATGATTTATTGATCTAATATCATGAGTGTTGCGCAAAAGACACGGCACAGAATTACATTTGAGCAAAGATGCACACAACAACCTACTTCACTCGACTTCAAGATATAATTTTTCTGAATGTCCTTAATACTTTTAAAAAGTATTCACAAATGCCTTAAACACTTGCACAGCTTTGCAACATGTGACTGGATTATTTTGGAAAAAACCTTTCCAGGAATCAAAGGCCCACAGTCGGCTTCACTGTCGGCGGTCCAAACTCTGCATACCCTACTGCTAGCTGACCTACAGCAAACAAAGCAAGCCTGGGAACAAAGTGACCGTTGCGTGCCTAGACACTCAAAACCACTGACACAGTTCTCATTTCACCTCCAGAAGCACAGGCAACATGCTTTACATGATAATGACAGAACTAGGGTTTACATCCAGCCTTCACTTTCCTGAACGGCCTGAATTTGGCATCCCGTGAATTGCGAAGGGACTTTTGTGACAGTGAGCGGGCATTCATGCAACTCTCTTGAGGCAAGAGCGGATGGTATTCATCACCATGTTGAATTTTGTCCGATTATTATTAGAACATGAGAAATTACGAGCGCACATTAAATATTAAAACTAATCATGTCATCCTGCAGCATGTTCTTTCATGAGGAAAAGGTTTTACACAACACAGTAGTAAGTCAGGCATTTTGAAGAAAAAAATGCCTTTTTTGTCATGAAGAAAACATCTGCCTTAAAGGTGCAGTGTAAAATTAAGGGGGATCTGCGGACAAAAATACAATGTAATATATATGTTTCTACAGTAGCCCTGAACCAACAAACTGCTCTACACAGCACGTTTCATAAATACGTTATCTCTTTCGACAAAGAAGCGGAAACGTGACGACATCTTGGTCCTGTGAGAGCCACCGTAGTGCTTCAAAAGGGAGGGGTGGAGTGAGCCGTTGGTTGCAATTTGCAAGGTGGGTAATGAACCCAATCATAGTTTCCACAAGTTGTTGAGCTTCGTTCGAGTTAAATTCTACATAAATTTCCCACTCCCTGTTCTGTTCGACAGGCCCAAGTCCTGGTGACGGCTGTGGGTAGAGCTCTTCAAACATTTGACCCTCAAAGTTCAGGTGTGGAACAATTCCTGAGAGTCTGTTTTCTATTAAAGCCCCCAGCTAAACACTTTTGAAGTTCATACAAGAGTTGTATGAACATTTAGGATGGTTTAATTATGGCAACAATGTTTTTTTTATTTGTAGTAAAACCATAGTAAACAAAAACTGTATATTGACTTACCACAATGGTAATTGATTTGCCATGGTATTTGTAGCGCTATGGCAATACAAACTGTAAAATATGATTTATTTGCTAAACCATATTTGGGCTTTTTATGCAAATGCCACAATTAAAGGAGGGATGTCCGATTTCTTATAGCCGTTGTTGATGTTCACCAAAAAGGACCCTATCCATCAGATTTCGTCAGTTCTCTCTAATGTCCATCCTGTGCACTGTGACCTTAGTGCTGATTGGTTACAAGGTTGTTTTGGTAGGCCTACTCGGCCCGACTTTGTCTAAACATGCGTAATTCGGAAAACCCTGTCTTTAAGATGAAGTTTAACGACTAAAAAGATTTCTAAAAAGATCAAAATAAAACTATTTTATGTCATAAAAGAGCCGTCCATTCTCCATTTGTTGAGTATAACTGCTCCTGATTTGCACATTTTAATTCACCGAAATCCTACAAAGTATGTCGTGCTTTAAAAATGCGCGTGCTTTTTAACATCCATTTTTCTCTCTTTAAAATAGAAAATGACTGACCAGTTCGGACTCATCAGGGTTTTACAGATGATTCAATATAGTGTAAACACATTCCTTGAGAAATGATATTTAAAGTCTTAACTGAAAATGACACATTCAATAACACAAAATGAAAACACATGGTTATATATCAAATTTCTGCATGACACCTCAGACTCCTTTATAATGCATGTGTCCATTACATAAGTACGACCTGCCCCGTCCATTCTGTTATTTCCATGAAACAGACACATTATTATCTGTACCAACTACAATAACATCACACAATGCCCACCACAACTCATTTTTCTCTCTACTGGCGCCAATGGGCGACTCCCTTTCACTCTCGGTGGTAATGAGCTCAGTCAGTCGGTCTGCTCAGTTCCCATGACTGCTCCACAATATAAGCTCAGACATCTCCATTCCCCCCACACTCTCCACAGAACGCCCCCAATGTCATACCCTCGCCATCCCAGAACTGTATCTCTATGAACAACGACCTATTAGCTTGCTATGTAACAGAAGCAATGCAATCTTGTTAAAACACGTTTCGCAGCTTCACCGTGTACGAGCGACCAGCCAAGTTGGATCATCAATAAAACATCTAACGTAAGGCTTGGCACACTCGAATGATCCCTTGACGTAAGAGGCACATCACCCATAAAAAAAAGCTAACATCCAACATCATCACGCCATACAAACGCCAGGCTCGTGTAGAATGGCGATGTTTGTAAACCTGCACAATATTAAACACACAAACGCGCGCGCGTTTTTCTTACCGCGTCTCCGCGAGGGATGCTTCTCCCGTTAAACCTCCTTCTCGCGACAAACACGCGCGAACATCAGCAGTTGTGGTGAAACTACAAGCCACCGTATATATTGTGTACATTGGATGCAACAATGCAAGCATGCAACAATGTTGCATACAAAAGCCTGGTAACGTTACATTGTAGCACGCGCCACTCCCGCCGCGGGATTATAAAAAAGGGATTCAAAGTTTCGCACCTACCTTGTTCGATATTCATATATAAGTTTCATTAAAAGGAAAGCATGAATATTCGAGCCGCGACCCTCTCGGCCACCGCACCTGCTACCAGATCGCTACGAAATCCCCCGCAATTGCGCTTTCCCCGAGCCCGACGAGAAGCGTTGATCTACCCGTGAGATTCTCCGAGCTGTCAGATTGTTATTTCCAGTGGATTACAAACACATACGAACCGCAGATCATCATTTGGCATCCGTTCGAGGCTCTTGTTGATATACAGCGACACCTCACACCAGGAAATTTCGTCAATGACAGCGACAGACGCTCTTAAAGGGGCCGATAATTGACAGTCGTCTCGCTGTATGACTAATGCGCTGGAATCGTCCGTCGTGATGAAAAAGTCTAACACAAAGCACTTATTTATCTTTAAAGTCATTAATAGGTGAACAACACAGGCCTCTCAACAAGTGAGGTGGACATTAATCCTCTAACTCTCTCAATCCATGCTTAAAGTTTATACGTCATACGGGTATGAAAACAAAAGGAGTATTTTCATGTGTATTTCTTGAGTCGTGTTTTGACGTGAAAAGGCATTGTAGGTCTAGACAGACATGTAACAGGTCTGGTTTGACTTGTTTTGGGGGTGTTGCGGCCTCGATTACAGGTTCAGTGTACGGACGCTAGGTGGCGCTCAATGCAAGGCGTTGGTTAAATCTATACAAGGACGTTAAAGTTGGACGTGTCAAAGAAACAGATATTGAAACTAGGGCTGTCAAAAGATTAATCGCGATTAATCGCATCAAGAATAAAAGTTACACATATCTGTGTACTGTGCATAATAATTTGGTATTCATTAACACACACATCCATGCACATATTTAAGAAAAACCTAAACATGTATAAACATTTATATATCATTTCAATTATTGGTAAATATAAATGAAATACATGCAAATATTTCCTAAATATGTATACATGTGTATGCGTTTGTATTTATAAACACAAAATGAATATGCTCAGTACATAGACATATATGATGTAAACACAAATTTTTATTCTGGATGCGATTAATCGCGATTAATCTTTTGACAGCCCTAATTAAAACGCAATTTCTGTTTTTACATCCGCCAGATAAGTAACAGAAACCAACACGTTGTTGTAGAGACCCTCAAAGACCATTACAGTTATCATTAAAACCAATTCAAATCCCATTATAACCGTTAAATCGATTTATTTTTGTTGTCTATTGTTTTTTTAGAACAGGGATTTATTAAAGGTATTTATGTTAATATCCCTGCTAAAAAATACATTGACACGATCACAGAAAGTATAAGGTTTCTATTAGATTACCATTATGATCCATTAGCTTTTTTCCATTAAAACCATTACGCATTTCCATTCTGATAACATCCCACCAATGGAACCCATCACATACCAGAGGACACCATTATAGTTTCCATTAAAACCAATACGATTATGATCATTAAATCCAATAGAATATCTATAGTTTTTTTGGGCATGTTTCTGTTGTTGTTGTTTTTCTCCAGGGCTTTAAATTATGAAAGATTGTTTTTCATACTGTATCAACAACTTTTACAAAACTAATAGCATACAAAACACTAACAATGTTTTTTATTAAATCTTCCTCATTTGTTTATTTGCAAATTCAATGTTTATGTTGTATCCGTGCCAAGATTATAAATGCCTTTATCGTTACATGCTTGTATCTCCTAATGTATCTCATGAATATTGAGAAGTAATGGAGGTATTTCATGGATACACATTTGATCTATTTTATGGTATAGGATGTTTGTTCACTTCAAGACTACTGTATACAATGAACTCTATGCTATTAACTAAACACAGACTACATGGTTACTGGTATCAGCTATCATAGTTTGACATTTACAGTGAGTAAAACTGAGAAAAGGGTCCCTGAACTTGTGGACAAAAGCATATAGTGCATATTCACACAAGAGGTTTGGCAGATCAGTAACATTGTTTTTTCACTTTTGAAACACTGTTGACAATTTAGGTTCTTAGAAAACATAAAAACACTGTTTTTGAATGTACAGCACTGGCAGTAATAAAAAAATGAGGCAATGCTGAACATATGCTGTAAAATACTGTCAGTGGTAAAAATACAATGGACCCATCCATCCATTTAACCCAATACAGAATGTTGGCAGAGAATTACAGACAGTGTGTACAGTGGATATCTTCATTCTGATAATTCATCTAATATTACTGGGGACAAATAAACTCAATTAAAGGAACTGTGTGGGGCGACACGACTAAAGAACACATTTATAAACATTGTACAATTGCTAATTCTCACAAATATAAATTTACACAATTTAAACATATCAAGTAATTTAAAACAGTGCTGTAAAAATATCACAGTAAACAAAAACATAAATATTCAGTACTGGCATCGCGTTGAAATCCTATTTTACAATTTACAGATAGGTAGCCCTATTAAATATCTAAAATACAAAATATTAACTATAAACATCACTTACACATGTCTGTACAAATGTGAATTTGTATCAGTCTTTATTTTTACCATGTTGTAGCTTCGGACCAACTTCTATCCAAACTGGAAGTCATACCTCCTGCCATATCTTCAGAGCAACTACACCATGCAGCTCCATCCAGTGTAACATTCAGATGGCAGAAAGCTTTTCTGTCCTTGTGCATCTCGACTTTTTCTGCTGGGATACCAAGTGCCTGGTCTACATCTTCATAAATAGTTCAAACAGTACATAGACAATCATGTTTTCTGGACAGGACCATGCTGTGTATTAATACTGCCTGGTGTTCAATGGTCCATCAGACCACTTCCAGTCTTCCAAAAGACTCAGATTGAAGTTTCATTGCTTCCACTAAGACAAGAAAGACAGAGATTTGATCATCTGATGTATGTGTTCACATAGCGTAACTTGTATCCGTCATTGTACTTACTCAGAATCACATTCATCTTCGGCTGGGGTGGTTGGGGCTGTCCGCCCATTCAGCGCAGGCTTTGGTACTAGTGGAGGGGGTTTGATGATGATGCTGTTAGGCTCTGTTTCCGGGCGAACCCCCTCGTCGGACCCCACTGACGGACTCTTACAGGGTATCTGTGGAAGGCTGTAATCACAGAGCTTCTCCCTTAAACGGTTCTTCATGTTCTTGTCTGTCAGCGGAGGGGGATAGGTGATCTTGTTCTTTAAAATGCCTACAGGATTTATAAAAAACAAAGACAAAAGTATATACATCTGGTAAGTGTATTATTGTGTAAGATATATAATGAAGTGTGTGTGTGTTTTATATATAGGTTTGTTTGATAAAAATGTAATTATAAATGAATATAATTTATGTATATGTATATAATATAGCTCACCTCTCCTTGGTAGCTGGTTGCTGTTTGGCTGACTTGGTGGGCTTTCATTCTGAGACACATCTCCATTCTGACTGACTTTATTTCCCTGATGAAGTTCCACATTGACTTTTGTCTCCACACGTAGTTTCTCCGGACCAGCCACAGCTTCACTTTCACTGGCTCTGGGCGGCTCCTCCGGCAAGTATGGCTTTCTATGACTGGACACTGCATCCCCTGCAAAATAACACCGGGAAAAGTTAAAAAGAACAACCTCTGCCCATCTGAGCAGTTATTTTAAACATTTTCGGTGTTCATTGCTTGAGTAGAACATAGAGGAAAACAATGACATCAGTGGTCATAAAAGAGGCCGCGGGCACCTTTAGGAGTGCTCTGGACGGGCGATTTTTCATTATTCCATTTGGTCTTGGAGCACTTGGCGTCATCCTCGCTGTCAGAGGAGTGAGAGGAAGCGCAGGAGCTGCTATTGTCGTCCACCGAGAGCTCGCTGTCCGAATCAGAGTCTGAACAAACGTTTACACAAGTTAATTGTTATCTGATTACAAAACTGCTTTCCATTATAGGCTGTTTGTTACGAATGGGAGTTTACGAAATTCCCATTCGTAAACTTTAAAGCAAAAGCACATAAAATCAGAAATGTGTCCTTACCTTCTGGCTTTGAATTCTTGCGCAAAAATAGTGACAAGTCTTTTTCGTCACGCCCCCCTTTTCCGCCGTTCGATGACACGCTGTGTTTTTTATCCCTGTGTGAAAAGAACAATTGTTTACACATATACATTTTTATTTTACTAAAGCACCACTAAAGCAGTTTTACTAAAGCAGTTTGTTACCCGAGTTTGCATGCGAGGATGCTGCTCCCGTGACTTTTCCCCGACCTCACGGAGCTCTCTAGAGATACTGTCGACTCTCCGATGGTGGTTCGGTACAGCCCTCCATCCTCTGTGTAGGCATCATCGTTCAAAGAACGCTAAACAACAGGGGAAAGTCTTACGATCAGTGACTTACTATGTTCCTCTGTATTCATTTTAATCTCATGTTGTGAATAAGACTGTAACATGGTGACATTGTTCAAATATCTTTGAGAGTAGATAATCTTAAAGTCAAACTTACAGTGAGTAAAGTTGGTCGTGTTCCATTGAGCTCATCGACTGGAACTTTCTGGCCCATAAAGACACTTTTAAGGTTCTTCCTGACGTCTTTGTTGAGAAGGCAGTGGAAAAGGAAGATGCAAATTCCCTAAAGTGAAGAGAAGTAGTCTTCATTCAATGGTTGAAGAGTAAAACGTCTTTCTTCATAATATAAAGAAAAAAATTGTTTTGATACTGAGTCTAAAATATGTTCTTAAAAATAGAACTTGTTGGTAATATACATTACCTGTATGCAGCTGAGAATGGCGAAGAGGTAGTGGAAGGAAAGGGCATCACTGTTGACGGCCATTAGACCTAACAGCCAGGTGGCGCTGATGAGCAACAGAAGTAGAAAAGCCACTCGAAGAGCAGAGCTGAAGAAAAGTTCAAATGAGAAGTTGAAGTTGCTGATAAATTGCTGATAAGAAGTCAACTTTATTTCTGAAACACTGATCGAGGTTGAGCTGGAAAAATGTTGAACTTACATCGCTCCTGACTTTTCTGTTCGCTGTCTTCTTCCACAAGAGGCTTTGGCCGCCAGTACAATTAGAACCATGTTAATCTGTAAAAAAAGAAGAATGTTTTTCGTTATCAAAGCTACAATCTGTAACTTTATCCTCTGTATTATAATCTTTATTTGAAACATAAAATTGCAGGATAGTTTAAATATATTTACGTCCAGCAAAATAGCAACTGAAATCATAAATTTGCATGAAAAAACAAAAGTCTTAAGAGAAAAAATTTAAATTGAGATTTTTACATCTCATAAAAGTCAAATAAATAAGCTTTCTATTGATGTATTGTTTGTTGGGATTTGATTATATTTGGCCGAAATACAACAGTCTAAAACTCTGGAATCTGAGGGTACAAAAAATCTTAAAATGAGAAAATCGCTTTTAAAGTTGTTAATCAGAGGCACTGTAGAAGGCCACTAGAAAGAAACTGTTTGTTGTAATGCTCTCATTTGGCATAACACTGACGTTGTGGAGCGATTAACCCAAAAGCTGAAATGCTAAGCTTTACATAGATACCAAACTTGACAGGGAAATTCTCAAAGAGCGGTCAGCAACGGACATTTTTGTTTGCGATTTTGCCGCATCCACTCACAAAAATTAAGTTTTACATATTTACGGTAGAAAATGTACAAAATATATTCATGGAACATGAACTTTACTTCATATCCTAGTGATTTTTGGCATAAAAGACAAATAAATAATTTTGACCCATACAATGTTTTTTTTGTGCTATTCCAAAAAATGTTCCCGTGCTACTTATGACTTTCCAGGGTCACAAATCATTGTAATAAGTTGATGTTGTGAATTGAGGTAAAGGTGGTAAGACCGTTTTGAACAGCTATTTTTTCCTATATTTGTTTGTGGGTTGTTGACAAAAAAACGCACATGTGTCATGGATTTGGGAAAAAAAACTTACAATGAAGATCAATCTTTCTTATAAATAATATAAAATAATATATAAAAAATTGTTTCCTAAATGTTTAATCTGTCAAACAATAGGACACAAGTACGGTATATTTTCCTACCCCAGGCAGTTGTTTAAAAACTTTTTCATTGTTTTGTTTATTTTTAACCACAAAAAGTTATTAAACAAAAATGATTAAAGTTTAAGATCAATACAATTTAATTGTTACCCAAAAAATTCAGGCAGCTTTAAGAAAATTGTCCAAAATACTGTCAGCGGTGGAAGAAAGAAAAAACCCACAAAGCTAATAAAGATTCTTAAAGATTAAGAAATGAAATATTATCTATAAAAATAAACGTTCATATGTGACCCTGGACAACAAAACCAGTTTTATGGGTTTATCTGAGAGTGTTAATCAGAGGCACTGTAACAGGCCATCCACTCACAAAAATAACGTTTTTTTTTATATTTAGGATAGGAAATTTACAAAATATCTTCATGAAACATGATCTTTACTTAATATCCTAATGATTTTTGCCATTAAAGAAAAATCAATAATTTTGACCCATACAACGTTTTTTTGGCTTTTACCTAAAATGTTACCGTGCTACTTAAGACTGGTTTTGTGATCCAGGATCACATATGAGGATTTCCTCCAAAAACATAATGTACTGTAATGTTAACATTAGCATTGCTCTTTTAACTAACTATACCAACAAAGTGACATTGGCATTGGTTTGGGGGCGGGCCTATCCGTTTGTTTCTACAAGCACAGAAATTATGCACTTCATCTTTAACTCACACAAACGATCGGTCAATCACTTACCAGCACTACAATAGAGATTGGTCCTGTAATGCTCCAGATCAGAGTGTCATTAACAGATAGCCAGCAGAAGTCAGGGTTACCATAACCCTGCGGATCCAAACCCACAGCCAAACCTGAGCGAGAAAAACAATGAGTACGACATAGGACTTATCCACAATGCTTTCTACAAGTTACAACTAGCTCCTGAAATCAAGGAATATTAACATAATGCAAAGCAAAAGCCAGGTAAATAGACTATGCAGTGAATGAGCGTGTCATACCAGTAATAATAGCAGGGATTCCCCAGCCGATGGCGTAGTAGAAGCGCATGTGGCCGTGGTTGATGTTGCGCATCTCAGTGAGCATGCGATAGATGTGCAGCCCCTCCACAAACATCCAGGCAAACGTACACATGTATGAATAATGTAGCAAAATGGCCACTACCGTGCATATAAACTACAAAGGGGACAAAAATTGTATAATAAAAATAAGAGTTTTATGCTTGTTTGAGATAATCAATGACATTTTTTTATCTATTTGCATTTAATTGGATGGTTGGTCTCTTGGTGTTCTTGTACAGTGAATCTCATTTGCTGCTCACCGGACTGTCAGTTTGGTTAATTCCAGTGAGGAAGATGAACTCAGAGAGGAAGATGGCTGCCACCAAATTCTTGTGGATGCTGTGGATGTTGGAGCGCAGTCTGCGGAGGATCGCCAGAAGCAGGAAGGTGATGAGGAGGGCCACCAGAGAAGCAGATACCGTGGTGTAAGTGACCACTTTGAGAGGAAGAACATCACCATGCTAAAAACGAGAAGACGCAGGGTCACATTAAAAAGGTTTGTATTTACAGATTAGTGTTTTGTTGAAATTTATTATAGATTTGTTGGAAATAAGATGGTTGTCGTGTACCTCTCGCTTGGAGACGTCCATAAGGACGGCAAAGCTGGTCATGTGGTTACACTGACAGCTGATGTGAGTTGAGTTCCTGAAGATCAACTCGCAGCCTTTAGAAGACCAGGCACCTCCACCGGCCACCCTACAAAACAGACAGATACATTAAACATCCATAAAACTTGTATCTACACAGCAAAACACATTTTAACTGGAAACAATCAGGCTTTAGACAATATAATGTATACATTGAGGTATATGGCTTTCTTTTGTTGATAAATATAAGCAGTGATCAGAACTTACATAATGGAGTGGTTCCAGGAGACACACACAGGTTTGGTCCTCTCATGTGTCTCCAGAAGCTTGAAGTTCAGAATAACGGGTCTTTGGAGGGGGTTGGAGAGCGGTTCTCCCTCTTTGTGGACCACTACACTCACTATAGGTGTGTTAATGACGGGATGAGTTGGAAGCCTGGACACATGTGAAAGATCGGAAACATTTATTGTACCTGGGTGAGTAAAATGCATACAGTGGCTCAACAACATTTGGATCCTTAAGCCAGAAACGTCTATTAAAAATGATCCCCGATCCAGTAGAAGAAAAGTCATTGAAGAAAAAAAGTTCATTCATTTGCAGATGGTTTAATATTTTGTAATAAAAATATTTAGTGGCCCCAAGGTGTATTTAAAAATTAAACTATTTAAACAAAATAGGACAAATCTATTTATATAATTGAAATTAAATGTATATATTAAAGTCTACATGAACCTGAAGTTGCGATCGTTTTTTCTTCCGTATTCTACTTAATTTCCGAGTAAAACTGAATTTAAAATGACGAAAATAGTGGGCGTGGTTTATTTTATACTGCGATTTGATTGGATGTATAAAAAACATCCATTGCATTTTGAAATGGAACTGGCAGCAGACTGAAAGTTGAAGGGGAGGAGATATGGATGCTCTGCCAAGACATTTAACTTGCGTCATTTGAGATGAATAGTCACTAGAGGGCAGAAGTGCATTTTCAGATTTAAACTGAAGATTATGAGGGCAGATGAATTTTAAAAAGAGAATGTCCCACACTGACATGATATTTACAATAAATGCTGCAATATTTCATGAACAAATAGGAATTGTAATTTTTTATTTCACTGGGACTTTAAGTTATATTTTTATTTATTACTACTTTATTTGGATATTGTTGAGAGACATGAACAGAACATACATTTTTTAAATAAAATATTAAAAGAATACGAGTAAAAGTTATTATTTCTTGATGTTTGCATTATGGTTATATCTACATAAACAGAACAAACAGTTTTAGCTTTATAAAACTAAATATTAATTCTGTTGTCTGTAATAATTTTAGCATTTGTTTGTATAAAATGTATGAAATCCCACAAGTTGCACCTCAGGCTGCGTCGGTCTGGATCATAGCTTTCTGGGAGGAGCTGCCCCAGAGACCTGTAGATGATGACCATGGCAACCGCCGGCATGTCAACTGGTTCTGCGTGCCGTCTTTTCTTAATGGATGCTACTGGATCAGCTGCATTCGATTCATCTATACTGGTGTCAAACTCATTTGGTTCAATCCGATCTGATGCCTCTGATGTAAAAATATATGAAGTCAAGACATAACAAGGTCAATTTATAGAATAAAGACTATGAAAGACTATATAAGAAATATTTGTAGTTATTTAAATATATACTAGAACAAATATAAGGAAGTTTAGCTGAAGCGAGATCAAACCTTTGTTTTTTTTGACACCGGGTGTATTTGGAAAGTCAACGGAGGACTCAAGCTCTTCTGAGTACACCTCACTAATCTCCTGAAAGCGAGGGATCTTGGCTTGGTCTGCGCTGGAGTCCAGAAAATCCACCGCAACAACTTGCGTGGTAGATAAATTCATATTAGTATTCATATTGAGCAAAAAGGATTGGATGAGATGGAGGATGAGATACTAACTCATGTTGTCAGTGATGATGGTGAATGGTCTCAGGTAGGTCTTCCTCAGGTTTTGCACCAGGGTGTTGGCATACTCCTCAAAGTGACGCAACAGGTGGGCTGTGCCCCCGTCAGTGTGCTGGATCTTCTTCCAATGGTCCTTGTTAACAGGATCGAGAATAGCACTTCCAGCCATGACAATGTTCTACCACAACAACAACGCATAGACAAAACAAATGTGAGGATAACAAGCACTTAAACTAAAACTTATGTTTACTCCTATGTGTGTGTCATACTGTACCTTGTTAAAGTCAGAATCGTGTGTCGCGGAGAGCTCGAAGCCCTGATGTAGACTCTCATGTTCTAACATGGTGGTCAGCAGATGGTAGACCACCTTCACGTCGCTCCCAAAGAGATGGTCAGTCTGGCCGACAGCAGAGTTCAAAAGGCCCGCCAGGCTCTTCGATCGCTCTCCGTCCATTCGAGAACTATTCGCATGAAGATCTTCACTCTAAATAAAATATTTATAAAAAGTGAGTGATAATTTCTTGCGTCATGTGACTAATCACTTTTTTTACTTATATGTAAGTTGTGGTCCACACCTCTTTCTTTAGCTTTGAGAAGCTGAGGGACGTGCAGTTGAAGAGCTCTGGTGGAAGCCAACCTTTATCATCGCTACAATGACGGATCGCTGTGCCTGTAGAAAAAGCAACATTCATATTTTTCCCCTAAAGAAAATGAATTGCTTGATTTACCTCATTAGAAGTTGTCACTTACCACTGGATCCTTTGGGGCAGTTTGTGGCTGCAGGGCCACCAAACATGGTTCGGGGCCACCAGATACCATCTGCGTAGGCTTTCGGACATCCATCGTAAACCACTAGATAACAAAACATGAGGACAAAGAACAGTGTATGACATTAGTGACACTGATAAGACTTTATTAGGACCAAAAACACATACCACATTCTGACATGAAAGCACTACTAGAGTATGCACCCATAAACAGGTGTTATACTTGTATTTGATCATGCTTTGAATGGTTACTATAAATAAGCTTTAATAAAAAAACACAGGTTGTGCAACGATTAATCACGATTAATCGCATCAAGAATAACATTTTGTGCTTTTATATATTTCCTAAATACATGTACGCGTATGTCTTTATAAATACAAAATTAATATGGACAGTAAACAGAAATATACTGCATTTTGTAAACACAAACTTTTATTATTGATGTGATTAATCATGATTAATCGTTGAACAACCCTCACAGCTCTCCTGGCCAATCAGCTCACAGTTTGGGTGATTGACAGCACACATACCCACACATCCCCCAACCGTCACCTCTGCGAAGGGGTTGTCGCAGCGGTTGCACTTGCGGCCCACCACACCCATCTTGCAGTCGCACTGGCCCGTCACGGGGTAACACGTCCGGGAATGAGCCCCGAGGTGGAAGCAGTCGCACGGGTAGCAAGTGTCACTATTAGGAGGCCGGTAGTAATTTTCCTAAAAGAGAGAGGAAAAAATTTGTCTCCAATAGTCGTCCAAAAATTTTTACTTTTTTCAAACAATGAATGTTATGGTGGATAACATGTAAGATATAAGGATGATTTAAAAAATTACACTTTCAGAGTACAGTCCCTTTAAGAACAAAAAATGTCTCAAAAAACAATGGCATAGAAACATGCATCGACGTTTGTAAGTGTTGCCATAAAAAGCAACAAGATTAATGTAAAAAAATTTACGTACTTAAAAAAATACTACACACATGTTAAACACATATGCTGGGCACTGTTGTAAAACGTATAGAATTTTGTGTCTTGATCTAAAACGCCCCCCCTCCACTACACTTCCTGTGATGTGTATTAGAATTAGAATGTGGAGCATGCGATTACTTGCAGTTTACCTTGCAGCTACACTCTCCTGTGGTTTTATTGCAGTCCCTTTTGAAGCCTCTGCTGACATCGCAGTTACAGGGCCCACAGGTCGGGTATCCCCACCAGCCACGAGCGCAGGGCTGCTCCCCTCTGAGTGTGATAAAGAACGAGATTGGGCTTTTCATGAATACAGTATTTTCTAGTATTAAAAGTACAAAACACATCTGCGTTTTAAATGTAATATAAAGATATAGTCCTTTAATTGGAGGGAAATAGTATTTTTCTGAATTTTGTTTTAAGTAAAACATATTTACTAATGCCTTACATACTTTTTACACTACTGTGTTACTGGATAATTATAAAATGTAACATATATGACACAAAGTAAATAATATCAAGTAATTGCACAGAAATGCGCTAAATAAAAATTGAAAATAGTTTATATTTATATAATATTTAAAATTGTATTTTAGTTTTCAGATAAGATTGTAATTCATATTATAATATAAATCTGAATAATTTTATTTATATAAAAATATAATATACAGAAATATAGTATATTATATTTAATATAATATATACGTTTTAATATTTTTAAATGGTTTAAGCACTGTGAAAGACTGAGCAGTGAGTTCAGCTGAAAAAAAAGTGTTTCTTTGATTTTACAGCAGATTTTTTTTTTGTGTCTATTTCAAAGCAAACAGCTCTGACTGCAAGGCATAGACACAACTGCATGTCCAACAGCAATATATCATTCCCTTTATTCTTACACATAAAAAGATTATATTTTATGGTAACAAACACATAAACTAAGGCATTTAAAAAATATTTTTCCATACAAGTGGCTCTGCTCATTCCCTTCCCTTATACATCATTACTACAAAAATCTCATGACAAGGCAATTCTGATAAAATAAAACTCACATTCTAAAAACTGCAAATATGTTAAAAAAATGAATAAATTAAAATAAAGAATGAAACAAGATAAGCCAAAGTACATATTTTTAATGAATGAAAGTACTAAAATTTTTTATCCTCTGCATTAAAAAACACTGTTACACTGGACATCTAAGACAGGCCAAATAGCCCCATTCAGAAATGTAATATATGTGCACATATTGAATATCCATATTTGATTTACATGTTTTGTATATGCTCACTTCATACATGAAACCTATTAGAAAATGGAACATATATGTCCACCCCATATAAAAACATATGTTTATGTGTGTATAATACATTTATTGTCATATATGGAATGTACATAATTATTAATATATGTGAGATATTTTTAATTAAGTGTTATATATAAATTAGACATATATATGACTTATATATGCAATAATCGTTTAATTGTGAAATATATGGTTTCATATATTTGATCTATTAATACGGGATCTTTGAACTTCAAAAAGATCTTTTAATACAGAATGTAGACGTGTTTCTACAAAGTGTAATGCACATCCCATACCTTAAATATGAACTGTACAATAAGCGGGGAAAATAAACACATCTTTATTTAAACAGTCTTTATTTAAACAGAAAAAATATCTCATTAAACTGCACAATCATCAAAACACTAAACAGACATAAGAAACAGAACATTAACCAATTTTAGTGGGTTAGCAGTTTTGTATTCCCACATCTTGGTAAGTTTTTGGTCAATTGCCAACCCAATAGGCCCTTGGTTCTTGATCACTGCATCTGTAAGAAATCAGTAAAAGTTAGGTTATTATAATATAATTAAAATATATTGATTAACTTGGCCCAGAGTTATGTTTAAATTTTAAATTAAGATTAAAAATCGAATTGTCTGAAACCCTATTTCAGAAAGTGCCCAACATGTTAAAGCAACGTTTTAACTTTGATAGTGTTCGGAAGGACAGCAAACTAAACTTGATCTTATTCGACATGCCATTAAAATATATTTAATCTGATAAATCTTGCTATCCAACACTGTACCAAAGTTTAATTTAGCTTTTAAGTTAGACATGTGCCTAAAACTTTAAACTACATTTAAGATGTAACTACCTTTATGAGGTAAATATATTGAGTATTAAAAGATAAAGATTTTTTTTTAAAAGTGGAGTATTAATTATGTCGTAAAATGTTCCCACACACCACTTGATCTGAGCTTCACCTTCCTAAGGACAAGGCAGAACAACACGCTAGCCTACATGCCCATGCAAATAATATGCATCTACAGACACGAAGAATTATACTTTAAGAGTTGAGTGACAGAGTTCACAACTGAGGTTATAATTTCATTTGCTATTTAGCATCAATTAAATAAACAGTTTACATTCATAACTAATGATGTCACCGTTTCGGCATGGAGAAAACTATTAACAAAGGAAGTTGATTTGTTCATATGTATATTGCAGATGCTAGTTTTGATTTAAATAAAATACTTAACCTTTTCTGGGTATAGATGCTCCATTATATACATCACTGTCATTCACAATCTGCAGGTTCTCAATTTCTATTTTCTGAGAAATTCTGGACTTATTTAAAACTTTCCATGGAGCAACTGTGAGACACAAACAGGAATGGCACAATTATCAGCAAAGATATGAACAAAATTGACTTCCAAAGCTTAAACATATTTTCAAAACCCTACACTCAGATCATTTAGTATGCTTAGTGTAGTTTTTACTACTTTTACTAGTACTTGTTTACCTTTATGCAATATGCACGTGTAACTTATGTGCTTATGCACACACCATAGGCATGTCACTGACATGTCACTGTACTTGGTGCAATATTACCAAATATCAACCTACTGTAGTTTAAGGTGCTTGTATTTGAGTCATTCCATACTAATGTTATATCTTTGAGACAAACATTATACAATTCCACCATTACTTCTTTTCAAACAGCTTCAATTCATTTTGAAATATAACTTGAACTGCTTATCCAGTGAAAATGAACTTATAGTATCTCTACACAGATTACTTTACCTAAATATATTAAATAACATAACTTTACTCAAGCTACGAAAACACAGATGCAGCTGTAATCATAAAAACACTGACAGGGAATATTCGAAACATTCCCTGATATAAATAGGAACAGATGCTTTGTGCAAAACTATTATGTAACAGAATATGTCACTAACTTTCTAATATAAGCGGATAATAAATTGGAAATTACCTGCACATCTCATACGAGAGCATGTCATCCAGTGCTCCACAGGTCTGTCTTTGAGCCCGTCTGTAAAATCATCGTTGTTCAAACTTTATGTGAAGATGCTGGCACATTTGTTCTCCCTCCTCTTGCTGAGAAAAACATCTTAACGCAGATGACTGTTGAGCCATTGCTCTCCGCCATTCCTGCACGTTTGAATTTGGCGCTTGCACAAAGCTGTAGTGTGAGGTTCAAGTTAAGTCGCGCACTAGCATATAATGTGACGATAGTTGCAATGATAGTGCATATGGACAAAAAGTTAATTCAAGTGTTTTTCCCCCATACAACTCCACAATACATTCCTTCAGGCCCGGACTGTCCATCGGGAGAACCGGGGCGATTCCCGGTGGCCTGTCGACTGATTTGGCCTACTGCCAGCCAGCTTTGGTTCAAAGACAAATATTGATACCATGTTATTGGAGTTGTGTGAGTGAGCAAAAGAAATCCGCTTACGTGCGGATTGGTTTGTGCTCACACATCAATATTGATGTACTCTCGCGCTGAAATAACGTGCTCTTGTCATTTGTAAGTAAAAGAACACCATACAAGACTGACATATAGTTAGCTTGACATTGGGCATTCAATATTTGGGGACCGTCAACAAAGTGACATTCACGTTTCTAACGTCATTAGCATTTAAAACAGTCATAAAGTAGTGAAGGAGAGATTATTGACAGCACGATGCAATTGTTTCTCTTCACACATACAATTTAAGCATTTAATGTGTATTTGTTGTTTTATTATAAAACCAAAAGATTGAATGAATCTTCACTTTAAGATAGACTTGTAGTATAAATCATTTAAACGTGCTTTTGTGGTTTGGCCACATGAAAACTGCATTTATTTAGCTCATAAACAATGCACAGTCAGTATAATTAAGCATCGATGACGTATTGTGTGATGATTACAAAGCATTCTACATTTAATAAAAATAGATTTGTGGTTTATGGCCTGAATGTGGGATATCCCGGCCTGAATTTGTGGCCATCTGGCGTTCCCTGACCATGCCCCCAAATCCCCCCCGTCGACAGAAATGGTGAGGGGCTGATGTGGGCCGACCATGCACAACCCCCACTCGACAGAAGTGGTGGAGGGTCGATGTGGGCCAAAAAAGCAAGGGTAGATTTTTCTTCCCAGTCCAGCCCTGAGACATGTAGTCTTGGCATACTGACATTTTTTTATCATGTTATTCATCTATTGTTTTTCCCCGGGAAAGCGGAATTGAAACATTAAAACATAAGCAAAAAATTATTTTTATCATTTAATCATTTACAATTAACAATATCTTTAAGGCATATATATAATAAACCCGAATATATAAATTCAATATATATAGTGTTAAACATATAATACCATAAAAAACTTTGGTTGTTAAAATATATGGTTATATCGTTAACATATATGGTAACAACATGCAATATCATATAAAAATGTTTCCTATACAAACTTCAAATATTTGTTTTTATATGAATTTAATATTGGCATTTCAAATATGTTATAAACATATATCTACATATATCCAAAAGATGTATATATGTTATACATGTGGAAAATCATGTAACATATATGGCAAGATCAAGCAGATTTAGCGACATACAGTATGTGTAATATATATTACACATGTAATATATTCTGTGCGGGGCACCAGAATTAACAGATGCGGATAGGGGTGCTGTCACAAACACTGCCGGCGTCTGCCAATCACTTCGCGGCAAAACCTCTGAGAACTTTTAAATGTCTTAAATTTTTTGTCAGATCAGGAGACAAACCATCTAACACCAGAGCGGCTGTCAGTTGCGTGTTACAGCATGTGCCTTATCTTCCACCTAACATCCTCTGATCATATCTCTTAATCATCAACCATCAGAAATTTGTGCAAAAGGGACTTTTTTTTTAAAAACACAGTCCTGATTTTAAAGAAATAACACAAGAATATAATAAGAGTGTTCAGAATGTATTTTGTTTATTGCAATATTTCCTGCTATGAGGAAGTTATTAGACATCCTTATTGGTTAAAAACAACAAATTAATAAATGATTAACCAAACAAACAATAAAAAAAAACAATGAATGTGCCAAAGAGAAAAAAAAGATACTCACTTGTGCTCACAGTTTTGCCCATAGTAATTGAGTCCACAATGGCAACGGTAGCCGTGTTTGGTGCCGGGTGCACGCACACAGGTGGATGTGTGCTCGCATGGGTTCAGGAGACATGCATCAACACAGTCTCTTCCAAAGTATCCTGGAGCAGAGAAACATTTAAAGGCACAGTGTGTGAAATTTAGCGACACTGGGGTTTTAAAGTTTTGTAATAATGAAATCAGTGTTCATTCAACACTAATGGTGTTACCTGGCACACAGACACAGGTGTGAGATGACCAGGTGTCCCTGCACCGGCTATGTGTGGGACACTGATTCGACTGACATGTATCCGGCACGTCACATCCATCTTTAACACGGACCCTCATCGCCTCACGCATGTTGATGTTAGCAATATTAGTGGAGGTCTCGCCCATTCGTACGCCCTGTGAGAAAACCATGTCAGGTTATCTTATGAATGAGACTAAACAGACCTTTAAACAATAGAAGTGTGTGCGATTTACCTGCATGCAGCCAGTAAATCCATTCTGCACAGTGCCGTCTTTTTTAAGCAGCCCACCAATTTGCAGGTTATTTAGTTTGAGTCCGGGCAATTCATTACCGATCTCTACGCTCCTCTACACATCAAAACAATATCGTAAATGTTAAAAAGAGATTTTGGTGATCACACAGGTGATCTGCATCAAAAGTTGCAACTCTATACCTGAAACATGCCATAGTCCAAAGACACGAAAGCCATGTATTTGATGTCCTTGCCATCTTTTCCGCTCTTGAGCTCTACGAGTACGTGGTGCCACTCTCCATCATCCACACGGACCTGAGGGAAATCCAAGAGCGCCACCCGTTTGACCCCCAGGAACACTTGGAAACGCAGATGCCTGTTGCTCACCTGGAAAAGCATGATGTAAGAAAACTGATACGGGGACAGTCTCGTTTTTCTGCTTTATTGACGCCCGTACACCATAGAAAACAGGATTTTTTTTGCTCTCTAAAGAAAAACGCACTATGGTCAATAGCGTGTGTACATCCCTGTGTAATTAACACGTTAGGTTAAGCCTATTAAATCCAGTGAAAAAAAATCCTAATTTGTTCCTAACACTATTCCAATTTTGTGGCATCAGTTTGTGGAGGGTCGGTTTCTGTTCCAGCGTGACAATATAAAGTGCATAAAGAAAGGATTTTCTGAAGAACGTGACTGGCCTGCCTAAAGTCCTGATCTGAACCTTATCCAACATCTTTGGGGCGATGTTCTGGGAACCATGTTCTGGGGAACAAATCCTTTTATTCAAGTGTTAAAGGTATTGTTCAACCAAAAATACAAATACTGTCAATCACCTTTTGTCATTTCGAACTTCTTATAACTTTCTTTCTTCCGCAGGACACAGAAGAAGATATTTTGAAAAATGTTGTTAACTGGACCCCATTCACTTCCATTGGTTTTGTGTCCATGCAATAGAAGTGAATAGTGTCCAGTGCTGTTTGGTTACCAACTTTCTTTAAAATATCTCATTTTGTGTTCTGCGGAAGATAGAAAGTGTTCGAAGAATTTTCTTTTTTGGTAACAGTGACACTATTTGAATGGTCAGAGAGAGGGTGGACAAAAACGAAGCAACTTCACAAAACATTATAAGTGACCTATTGCCGTATAAATTCCAGATGACAATACTCACCGACAGATTGATCTTAGAAAACTCCCCAGCACTGGCCTGCAGCAGGACGCCTGCATTCTTTCTGGTGCGAAACATAAGACCCATATACCAGGGAATGGCAATGGTGATATCAGTATCGCTCCATGAAACCAGGGCGTGGCCATCGAAATGCAAGGGGGCGGGCATTACTGCAGACAGAAGGTCATCAGACATCAATAAATGGTTCCAGACATAGCAATCAACATAGTTGGGTGACAACCAGACCAAACAAGGTTGTTGTATTAAGCGATGTCTGTTACATGAAACAAACAGGCATGGAGAGAAATATGTCACTTGATGCTTTGACACTCTCCTGTCCTGATGCAGAAATAATCACTATCATTCATGTACTCAGGAATGTCTCAAAGTCATCCAAGAGATTTCTCCAGGAGGAATGTCAAACTTTCCTACATTTTTCTCCTCGGGGCAAATATCTAACATGTATAACAGTACGCCTTACCCGGCCTTGGTAGTGTGACAGATTTCATAGTGATATTAAAGTTGTATGGCTTTGCTAGTGCCATGCTCTTACCACTGAGCCACAGGAAAGCTATTAATATTAAGACTTTTTTTCCGGAGAACACAAAGAAGACATTTTTAAGAATGTTGCTAAGCAGAGAAAGGTACCCATTGACTTTGAATGTATGAATACAAATCCAATGCAAGTCAATGGGTACCACCGATGTTTGGTTACCAACGTTCATCAAAATATTTTCATTTGTTATGCAGAAGAAAGTCTTTTTGAATTGACTAGAGGGTGAATAAATGACTACAGAATCTTCATTTTTGGGTTAACAATCACTTTAATATTAAGTTATAGTTCAAAGACAGTCAGATCTCTACCATGTCTCGTAGTTATACATGTGAGTCATTGGTATTACAAAGATGCCAAAGGCAAACATAGAAAAAATCTGTGAGGTGTGTTTGTCCACTGAGCGAGATGAGGTAGTAAAATAAAAGAGTAGGAAAGAGAGGATTATCTTACCGTGTTCACAGTTCTTTCCTCCGTAGCCTAATGGGCAGTTACAGGCGTGGGTGTTCCACTTATTCACACAAACACCTCCATTCTGACAAACAATCTGGCTACAAAAGTCATGTTTTGCTGCACAACCTGAAAAGAAAGAAAAAAAAACTAATTTTTAATGCTAGGGTTTCAGATTGACAGTCACAAAATAAAATATACAAACTTTCACTGTCTAGTTTCTGACTAGTTTTACTGTTTTAAAAAATGTAAAGGGGTCATATTTGTATCTTTTCTTTTTTGCCAAAAATCTTCCCTCTCACCTACCTTTAAAATAAGAGCCTATTTTAACTGATTTATAAACTTTATTATTCAAAAACAGTTCTCAGGATGTGGCCCAATCATGGACAAATATACAGTTTCTAACCTGGTGAGGTTCCGTTGTTGGCGATGAAGCTGGCCATATCTATTGGCTTGTTGTCAATAGTCAGGTGTCTAATGCAACCCACAAAGTCTTGGTTCTGAACAGGAAAATCTTCAGGGAGGTTTGGAACCCCACCCAGGAGTAGAGGTCCAGTTAGATCCAGTGACCTACATATACAAAAAGATCCCTGAAGCCTCAAATACTCAAAGGTTCATCAAATCCTTTATTATGTGGCAAAACACTGGTGCAAAAAGATTTAAGATTAACAGGCATTATAACAACGTTGTACAAATGTTTGCAAATCGGACTTGAAATTATTTAAAGGAACAGTTCACTCCAAAATAAAAATTCTGCCTTCCTTTACTTACCCTCAGGTTGTTCCAAATCTCTATACATTTCTATAGTAGTCTATGGTGGCCAGGAACCGTAAAGAACATTCTTCCAAATATCTTTCTCTGTGTTCATCAGAACAAAGAAATGTATACAGTTTTGTAACAACTTAAAGGCAAGTAAATGATGACAGAATTTTTTTTTATGCGGGAACTGTCCCTTTTAAGGTCCGTGTATACGCAAAACTGAGATTTCTTGACCTCGAGTGCCATTGGCCAGAAAATTGACTCTGCAAACGCAGAAGGACATTCACACTCTTCTGTTTTTGAAAAACAGACACAATTAGCCGACAATAGCAAATCTCTGCAGATAAGCCAGAAGTGTGTTCCATTGTAGTGCCCATAAAACTGGTTTGAAATGAGACAGAATCCAGATTGGCAGAGATTAGAGAAAAAAGATGGAGTTAAGTGAAATGGGTGTAGGAGAACGTTGAGTAATCTCCTGTAATGATCAGCTATTCTACACCAGTCGGCAGTTTGCGTGCCACTGTGTGCTCAGGTTCCCCGTCGCACTCTCTCTTTCAGTGAAAAATATTACACCCTGAGGACTTTGGATGACGGGAGGTTGTGTGAAAGCAACAGACATCTGAAGTTCAGCCATCATGAAAACGGCTTTGGTTTCATGGTGTCTTTGATTTCTGTTCCTGCTCGACTTACTTTTTTTGTCCCGTTTGAGTGCCACGGGCCGCACAGGTGTAGTTCCCAATTTGTCCTCCAAAACGCAGAGCCATGGCCACATCACAGTTGTCCACTGTAACCACGACAACCTTTTCCTCAGAGGGGCCATGAGGGATGCCGTACCGCCCGATATTGGGCTAGAATAACACAAAAAGAAGAAACAAAAAGGTTAATGAAATCTTTTTTATTATGTCAAAGAACTTACACCTGTGACACTTATGAATTGACTGTTATTGCATATTTCTCACTTCTCAAATACAATCTTTCATAAAAAGCATTTGTTAGGTTTCGAACTCTTAAAAACTTCCGCAGAACACAATAGAAGTTTTTTTGAAGAATGTTGGTAACCAAACAGTGACAGGCAACCATTCACTTGGATTAGATTTGTGTCCGCACAATAGAAGTAAATGAGTGCCGCTTATGTTCTGTTACCAACGTTCTTCAAAATATCTTCTTTTGTGTTCTGCGGAAGAAAGTAAATGCATTCCTTAGTGTAGACCAATGTACCTCATTAAAACCCAAATCCTTAGCAATCCCAAAGTCTATAGATATAGACGGCAATCCCTTTCATACTTTTGTGTAACTGATCAGAATAAGCTTCGTTTGTCTGTCTTCCACACAGCGTGAGATCACTATTTACCTCTCGGTGACATTTTGCCCTTCTCAGTACATCTAATTGGATTAAGCCAATGAGAAGCTTGCAAAGAGAAGATACCAAAAACCCAACCTGCACCTCACCCCAGAGACCCAGCTTTCCCAACCCAGCAGACATTTTTATTATCATCAGGCAACACCCTTTCCCCAACGAAAGAGTTTTTTTCATGATCAGCTCATTAATGTTGATATCGGGACAGGTTTGAGTGCTGAGATTCTCTTTGATGTTGGCCCTGTGGTGATACGAATGTCACAGTGACACAGCTGGTCGTGATGTGAATGTCACCCAGTCTTTTATGTAGGTCATTATGGCCCTCTGGTCATCGTTCAGATCAAACACTGGTATTTTTTACTATTGACTAAAAACTATTTACCATAGTAGAAAAATTGCTTTATATATGTCTTTGTGCTGTTGAACACAAAAGAAGATATTTTATAGATCGTAGGGAAGCAAACAGTTCTGCGGCACTTTTGACTACCATTGTAATTTCCTACTATGGTAGTTAATGGTAGCAAAGAACCGTTTAGTTAGAAGCATTCTTCCAAATATCTGTCTCTGTGTTCATCAGAACAAAGACAATTATAAAGATTTGGAACAAATCGAGACCACAGTAAATGTCCCTTTATGTTATAAGTAATATTTTACACATTTGAAATGAATTGTGTTTGTTAGATATTTTCATCTTTGTCATGCACAAAATAAACTAAAACAATACAGGGCTATTGTATGTCATCTACATTTATTTGATTATGTGGGTGTGTGTTTTGGCAACGGAGCGGGATATGCTTTACCAACAATGTTTTATGTCTGATGTTCACATCTCATCCAACATTGTGGTCTTTATTGTAGTCACAACAAGTTTAAATAGAGTAACATATCAATGAACAAGGTGCTCGACGCCTCCGGCTGTAGTTGCCGCTTTGACAAGAGAGAGATTGGTTTATGAAATGCGATAGTTAGTAGTTAGGAGCACTTAGAGAAAATAATATATTACTGTATATCAAATGTTAAAGCATTTATGAAAATATGTAATTGTATTACACTTTCTTTTCCTCAAAGGTGCGTCACATTTCCACTATTTTTGCCTGAATGGTTCCTTAAGGAACCTTTAACACCAGAAGAACCGTATTTGTATTTTTGTCTCCTTAACTGTGACATTAGTAAGTTTACAATAAGGATTTATAAATTAAGCTGTCAGACACAATTTTGACTTCATTTGACTTTAACTCACATCAAGATATCTAGTAATCTGCCATTTAATGTTTAAAACATAGGTGGATATATTCAGTAGAAGGAAAATTTATGAATTTAAGCTTTACTACCAATCAGAAAATTAATTTATAAACTGGGTAAAGCCATGAATGGAAGGATATCTATACTTTGAAGCAATTACACACAATTAATCCAACCTCTCAAGGACTGAAGTTGTCTGTGTAAAAACCTGGAATTACAGGTGGTGTGTGAAACCTTAGTAAACACAGGTGTCAAGACAGACAGGACAACAAAACAAAAACACACAGCTTACCCTTAAAAATCCAAATACCATCCAAATATCACATTTCCAGCCATCTTGCTTCTCTATTACAACTTTCATCAGCCGTACCACAGTAAAAAAACACAACCATAAGAAAGGTGACGGGCCTTAAGGCCAAAACTGGAAACTTACTATCGTGACACATTGATGATTCCGCTTTCCATCTTTTTGCTGGCTCCGACAACAGAAATGAGATTGCTGACAAGCTCAACGCCCTCGGGAACACACACGCGCACAAATCCCAACAACTGGCATTAACCTACAACCTTGTAACTCATCAGCTCTTTGTTTCAAACTTCAAAACAATGGCTTGCCGTGGATTCCTGTGCGTAAAAAGTTTTTTTCCTCTCCATATGGGTTAAAATTTGGGTGTGTTGGTCATTTATTTTCCTGTGCATTTGTAATAGAAAAAAAGATAAGGGTAAAATGGGGAATATTACTGCGTAGGTTGAGACCAATTGTGGACAGTATGCTAAAGCCCATTTTAGACCCCAAATCAAATCAAAAAGGGAATTTGTTTATACTCCTAAAAGTTGGAAAACTAATCTTTAGCCAACATACCTATTTAAAATATTTTATACTTAAAATATAGAAAACATTTTAATACAGTCCATGAACAAAAGCTAAAATAAAATTAGCAAAAGTATCATTATTTTATGTTGTTTCATAAAAATATATATGTTTTATTTTATATATATATATTTGTTCATTTTATATTTACATTTTTAATTATATATTATACGATTAATATGTAATTTAATTTAATTATATTTTTTATTCTTATTTCACCATTTTACTTATTTTATTTAAATCTTTTTTATAATTTTAATTTTGTATTTCAATTTTGTATTTTTTTTACAATTGTAATTATATAATTAATTAATAATTTTACTATACATTTTATTTTACCATTTTACTTATCTTGCTTTTTTCATATTTTTTATATTTTAATTTTGCATTTCAATTTTATATTTTTTTAACATTTGTAATTATATAATTAATTTACAATTTTATTATACATTTTATTTTACTTATTTTACCATTTTACTTATCTTACTTATTTTATATTTTAATTTTGCATTTCAAGTTTCGATTTTATTTTTCATGAAAAAAGCAGGCAAAAAAAGCTGACATTTAAACTAAATACTGATAGAAACTCAGACATCAAAACAAATATTGAGTCAACACAAATGTCCAAAAAAATATATCAATTAGAGCTATCAACATTGCTTGATAGATCTTTTCGTTTAAAACTCCAGACAGAACAAAACTTGAAATAAAAACTATATTCTAGAGATTTTAAATAACAGGCTTGCGTGTTTTTTATGTGTTGCGGAAGAAAAGTGCCATCTGGCGCTTTTCGAGACTCCAAGCAGGTCATTGTGCTCCCAGATTAACTCACCAGGGGGTTTACTATTGTCTCCATTCCCAATCGGACTGTTTTTGAACTTGGGGTTTTAAGACGAGTAGATTAGATAAAGGGGTGCTGACTCTACAAACGCAACAGAGCCACCCAACATACGCTCAGGCAATAGAGCTATTGATTTCAAGTAGATGCTGAAGGGTCTGATTCTTCTTTTTGTCAATTCAGTGGCTGAAATAATGTCCAAGATCGAAATCAAATTCACATATATTTGAGCCAATTTACCTGCACAATAAAATAATCATATTGCATTGGGGGTTGCTGTTGTGATAATGAGGAGTTGCCTGTATATTATACCTTTAACAAAATAAATGGAAATGAAATATAGATTTGAAACAGACCACCAAGTGAGACGAAAGGCATAAAATCATGTGGCTGTTACATAGACAAAACATAATTTGACCACAGAATCAAGTATTTCAGAATAGTCCAATTTCATTGGTTACCTTACATGATTTATACATGCAAGCTATATTGTTTCTAACCGCTAGCTTCTTACAGCATATCCTTAATGCATCTAATGTGCACTTAAACCTTTTTGGCCTTTCGTCTGTTCTTTGCAACTTGGGTTGAGGTTTTTACAAAGAGAGAAAAAAAAAGAAATTATGAAGCCTAACAAAGAAAAAGCATTTTGACATGCATTCAGTCATCCCACAAGGATATGCGTTTCCTTTTGAAGAATCCTCAGTGAGATTATTTCTAAATCTTATAATACTGAGGCCGTAAAAAGCCGCATGGGATATAAAAGAAGCATGTTACCAACGTCACCATATGTTTTGAGAGGCTACTATGATTTAGGAACATAAGGAGATGTTGATGGGACCTTAACGGGATAGTTCACTAAAACAGCATCGCTGTCATCATTTATTCACCCCCTAGTTGTTTAAAATCTGTACAAATCTGTGGAAATCTGTGATGGAAAAAATAAGATAATTTGAGAAATGTCTGGTTTTGTGTCCATACAATAGAAGTAAATGGGGGCCAATGCTGTTTGTTTACCAACAATCTTCAAACACTCTTATTTTGTGTTCGGCAGAAGAAATTAAGTCATACAGGTTTGTAAAGACACAAAGGTGAGTAGATGATGAAAGACATTTAATTTTTTGAGCACAATATCTTGAGGAATTAACACATTATGTTTTGGGACAGTTCACATAAAGTTAAAATACATGTTGTTCAAAAACCAATATCACTAAAACACCAGAACAGTTCTAGCTGAATTCTGATAAAATATCAAAGCTGCTATTTTTCCACAAAATGAAATATAATTGGCTGTCGCAGGTCCTTATACACTTTCATTGTATAGAATGAGCAGCACACTGCTAAAAAAGACCTTTTGTGTTTCGGAAGACATTGTGAAATAAGATGCTCGGTTAACAGAAAAGACACAACTAGCTTTTGGCCATGAAACATGAAACGTGACATTAAACATGGCCCGCACTTCAGCAATGCAGGATTTCAGCAACTGTAATTTGAGGGTCAGAACAGTGGAGATTATAAAAGAAATAGGAATACAAGCTGCTTCTTTTGAGAGATGCTATGTGAAGAAGCAGTGAACTTTGATACAGCAAATAGAGACGCCGCTGACATCATGTGATGTCATTTATAAAATCATGGTACATAAATCATGAAGAAACACTTCCTATCTGCCCGTCTTCAACCACCAGAATTATCAATTATGAAACTACTTGTCGAAGTATGTTCTGTGCATCCCAGCCACGAGTGCACCTTCTGAGTCAGTTTTTGTGGGAGACGTGAACTGATATGATTTTCTTAAAATCATTTTGCAACGTAGCCTTTAATAATCCAACAGTTTTTCTTTATTCGTATTTTTATCTTGTAGGCCTTATGTGGAATGACACTCTTTATGAAGTGTTTTGTTGTAGGGGTTCAGAGTAACTTCACATTCTTTTAGCAGTCAGTTAAATGCCAAATTAATATAGTCTATTCATGAAGGGAGAGGGCTCAATTTATTTTTTATTTACTTTGTTTTGCTCACTGTTATATTAAGTTGTATTGTATTTTATTGAAAAGCTAGACAAATTATAAAAGTACATTTTGACAATTCAGTTTGTGCAATAGTGAAAAAAATGGCTTAATAAATAGAAGAAATGCAAAAAAATATGTTGGATGTTCTGTATTATTCGGCCAAGTGTTTCACATCATGCTCAGCTTCGGTAAGAATGTTCGTTTCGGTGCATCCCTTATTTAACACAAATGAAATATTGAAATCTGCTTTTTTTAATACACAAAGTCTCAATTCCAAGAATGCAACCAAATGATTGTAATTGTGGAGGGACCAGATGTAATTTCAAGAACCTGACCAAAACTCAAAAAACTCAAATTGATCAACTACTAATCTCAGCATTATGGGATGGTTGGCAACAGTTACCTTCCAGCTCCATATCATTGTGTGAAATACGAGTGGCTTACCTTGTTGTAGTAATGTAGATGAACTGTGTGCCACTGGCCATCACTAACCCCTCCAGCTATGAACGGAGTCACTGTGGTATTAGATTCTCCTGAACAACAAAAACAAGAAACTTTTTATTGATAAATCCAAGAGTAACTTCCGTAAGTAATCTGATAAATAAAATACGATTTGTATTAAAGATAAAGTGTGACTTTTGATTGAGTTTCATTGAGTTTTGCAGGGATGTAATAATAATAATAATAATTAATAACTTATGAGACAACCAATACTCATTACATGACTCCCGCAACATTAATCCAACTAATTTCAAACTAACCTTGTTAAACACACAAGGAGGGTTTACTATGTCCCACATTTTCCAGTCCGGCGGTCACAGTAAGTAAATCATTATCTTTACATTGACATGACCTCCCGTGACTTCCCGGCATGCACTGTAAATCTGGGCTGTTTATATCACTCTCCGCCTTAATTATGTTCAATGATGGTTAGCAATCTGGGATAGTTGATCTTTGACCCTTGAGGGTTCATCATTGACCAGAATCAGTGTTGTTGGAAGTTTTACATTCCAGGACGGTGATGTGCTGTTGTAGGAAATGCCTTTCACTGTCTTTATTCTCAGCTAATGTGGACAGCTGAAGCTCAGTGGCGCAGTTAGATGTAATATGCATCTGCTCATACTAAGAAACTCTGGGGACAAATTTCAGATTTATTTCCTTTGGAAACAATTCCGACCCGTAAAAGAGACAGGAGACAGGCATTTTATGTTCTTTGACTAGACAGCGGCTCTTGTTGAAGTGTGAGGTTTGACAAAACAAAGTAGCAGGTAGACAAAGGAAGTGTGTTTCATTGCTCTTTGGCCACCTGCTTCCTTTGGCACACATACAGTACACCCTTATGTTGGAGATATTAAACACAAAAAGAGGGCGAATATTGAGCAGTCCTATACTGTGTTTTTAGACAAATATGAATTTATAATATGAAGTAATTCGCATAATACGGTCATATATGTTTCATGAGATTGAACTACTCACCAGCAGAGAAGGTCAGTCGAATTTGTTCCTCCACGATCTCAATAGCAATGAAATCATGACGTTCGTTAAACCTGCCGTTATACAGAAGCAAAGCGTTCCTCTCCCTTGTAGCAAACCTACAAAATAAAAAAACGGTACTTTTTATAAACATAATAAAAAATCATAATGAACTTGTGAATGAACACATATGGCCCTCCCCCATGCTCACGCCATTGGTTAAGGCCCAAAGTGGCAGTTTCAGGTTGGTTACAATGCACTTTTACACTATACAGGAAAACCAACCTACTAATAATATTAAAGGTCCGGTGTGTGAAATTTAGCGGCATCTAGCGGTGAGGTTGCAAATTGCAACCAATGGCTCACTCCAGCCCCTCCCTTTCAGAGCACTACGGCAGCTCGCACAGAACTAAGATGTTGTCATGTTTTCGCTTCTTTGCCAAAGGAGATAACGTATTTACGAAACGCGCTCTGTAGAGCAGTTTGTCCATTCAGGGCTACTGTAGAAACAACATGGTGATAGAAATAGCTCATTCTGAGATAATAAAAACATAAGACTTCATTATGTAAGGTCTTTATACACCTCTTAAGAAATAGTTATGTAGCTTATATTGCATTTCTGTCGATAGATAGATCCTCCAAAAAAATGACACATTAGACCTTTAAACTGGGAAAGGAGAAAATATCTTAACATTATAAACAAACGTTGTACAAGAATATTCATTGCCGATCCACAAGCCGACAGGAGCAGCAAACTTGACAGCATCACAACTGACGGTTTTAAAAGGATACTATGGGGGAATCTGATGATCTGATGTTTGCCACCTCTGGTATCACGTTTGGCCCTGTGATGAGGGCATCTGGGAGCTTTACAGGGAGAAGTGTCAGATAGCACATGGCAAAGGGGCAGGCTGACAGGAAGTAGGAACAAAGATGCCTCCCCGCACGTGGCATCCTGTTTTCACGTTTTCCATGAGAAAAACTTGTATAGCTTGTATGTGATGCTGTATAATTTGAGATCTGTTATAGGTGATAGTTAAAGGGATACTTCACCAAAAAATGAAAATTCTGTCATCATTTACTCACCTTCGAGTTGTTCCAAATCTGTATACATTTCTTTGTTCTGATAAACACAGAAAAGATATTTGGAAGAATGCTTATAACCAAACAGATTTTGCCCCCCATTGACTCCCATAGAAAGAAAAAATACATTATAATTTTTTTGTTATTTTGAACAAAGAAGACATTTTGAAGAATGTCGACCAGCAAACAAAAAAATTTCTGGGGCACTCTTGACTACCGTTGTATTTTTCCTTATATGGTAGTCAATGGGGGGCATTCTTCCAAATATCTTTCTCTGTTTTCAACTAAAAAAATACATTTTTGGGTGAAGAATCCCTTTAATACATGTCATGATGCAAAGCCTGTGGGGAAGTAATGAGTCATAGTGTGAAGGCCAAACCGGTGTGGAGCACGGTAGTGTAGTTTAAGCCAAATACCACTACTACAGGTAATGTTACTCAGAAATTTAAGAAGAAAGTTGTCCCTTATCAACTCTGCTACCATATAATAATATATCATACTGTACATTTTTTTGTAACAAATATTCAAACCTTATATTTTTTGTGGAATGGATGACTCACATGAAGGATAGTGTGAAGTGAAACCTCTGTTTCAGGCCTCTGAAGGTGATAAAGGACTGGCCGGGAAAGCTGCGTGTGGTCATCTCGCAGTAGGGCTTTTCATATTCGCCATCGGGACACTGACACAGGAACCCCCCGACCAGCAGATCCACACACCTGCCCCCGTTCTTACACACACCGGGCACACAGCGTCCTAAGCGTGTGTTCACCTCACAGCGCTCTCCTGAACAGACAATTAGCAGCAATCTAGTCAAGTATCACAGAAAATGCTTAAATGCTTTTTGGGTTTCTAGCATAATGTTCAACCAATAAAGCAACAAAATATGACGTTCTGCTAGGTCTACTATTTAAAGCAAAAATGAGAACTTTTCAGCATAAAAAAGGTTTTGGAGGTGTATGTAAGCATCGAAGCGTTTAAACTGAAAGATATGAGCTGCTATTTAAATCTTAAATTCTTGACCCTATAAACTTCAGTTTGAGTAAATAATGTGACGTAAATAAGAAAAAATTCTTGGTGGTGATAATCAACTGTTTTTTATTTAGATTTTATTTAGATTTCATTTGAACATTTTAAATAAGATTTATTTTTATATTTGAATGTAATTTATTTTATCTAGATTTCATTTCATCTCAATATTTGTAATGTAGATTTATTTTTATATTTAAATGTAATTTATTTTATTTTACCGTTTTTAGATTCAATTTAATTTTGGATTTAATTAAATTTAAATTTATATAAACGTATTATTTTTCTTCATTCATTCTCAGGTTTTGTTTTAAGCATAAACATTACGGATATAGAAATTTGGAAAATGCTACAGTACACTTTAATACTGCTTACTAAAATGTACAAATAGCACAATTTTAAACTTTTTGCCAGAATAATTAGCAGTAAAATGTGTTCCGTCATTTCTTTTATAATATCACCCTTTGAACCTCATAGATATCTCTAAAGCCCTTAAGAAAATAACTAAAAGGCTAACAAGTAAAATTCTAAAGCAAACTTTAAAATATCAGCACTGCAAGACAAACCAGGCACATTCCATACTTTCATTGGCACATATTAATGACAAGCGCAATTTAGCTGCAGAATTAAATTTCAGATAACAATCGAAAACTTGTTTCCTCACCGCAACCTCTCAACCCAATCACTCGAGTGAGCTTAGTTTTAGTTCCAACGGGACAAAAGCCCACAGTTCTGTCCGAACGAGAAGGCTTTGTAGAGACCATTGAGCAGCGTGTCCTGAGTCCAGGCGGGCCGCTGTGTTCATTGACCCCGACTAGCCTTTGTTCAAACTCTAAAGCAACAGAACCACAGCTAAGCAACAAGAGAACAATGAGGACGTCCTGGTGGTCTGTAAGACACCTGTTACGCTCCACTAGTCTTGCAGGGGGACATGAGATCTGTGGTTAACTGAAGACAGCTCGACGTTACAAGATGCCGTTAGCAAAAGTGACATATTCAGACATCACAGGTTGATGTTTATTTGTAAATTCAGGATAAAACAAAAGACATATAAATAGCATTGCTTAATGATGCTAAAATAACTATAAAAGTAAATAAATTCAGAGTTAATAAAAATGGAATTAACCGGATTATGTTCTCAATGTAGTTTTTGTTTTCCAGGATTTCTCAATGGTGGGTAAATTTAAAAATTGTATCGTCCATGAATAATTCGTAAAAAAATTCTTTCAATAATCATGAATATAAATGTGGTATACTTTTTTTATTTAATATAATTTATTATTAACATTAATTTCAATTTTTATCATTTTTAATAAATATATTTATTGTTATATATATTATATACTTTTTATTGCAGCAAACTATGCCGGTCATAAAACAGGCATTCCAGTCAAACTCTAAGATTAACATCTAAATAAATATCTGAGAATAAATTTGTCACCAAATGTGGTTATGGTTTTAATTAAATAATATACATCAGCAACATTCAGATTAATTTGTACAAGTAGACCTAAACCAGCCAATCAAAATTTTCCTCGAATTTGATTAATCTTTTGTCTTATATTTGTTCCCTGTGTGCATGTATAGCTGTAACTGTAGTGCGCTTAAACCTCAGATGGCCAAAAAACCTAAATCCACACAGCACAGGACAAAGGGAATGTAAAGAACGCAGTAAGAAAAGAAACAAGCGGATAACAATCACCCCCAAAATCCATGCGGTATGACAAATGAAGTGGCCTCAGAACAAACATCTGAGGTTTGCTTGCAGGACTTTTCCTTGTTGCACATGTAATCCAGTATGTCTGATTCTGCGCCAGCTCGGTGTGCACGCTATTGTGTTCCTGCCATTACCTTGACAAGATCTGGGCCCAGAGGAACTATGTCTGCAGAGACACACAAAAGAGGTTCCAAAAAGGTAATGATCCAAATGTTGGTCAGATAATCCCTCATTTTGGAGGAATTACAGGGATACATTACTGTGTAATGAGAGAAACTCATGAGAGCTACTACAGAGGCCACTGTCAACACCTCTAGTTATGACCACATGCTACCTGAGGGCTCGGGAGGGCAGAGGTTCACTACAACCTTACTGTAGTTGAGAAACACGAGCTCACAGAGAGACAGAAGCTGTCAAAGTGAGTGATCAAGAGCGGGAACTTTGAACCTAAGGACTGAAGCGGGACTCGGGCTATCATTCCAGTTGTCAATTTACACAAGGTCATGTCTTACCACAAAAGTGGATCCCCATTCAAACTTTGACAGACCCCAAAAGGATGAGGATCATGAGAACATGACAATTTGCCACCAATTTGGACTCAACTATTTGTACAAAACACTGATAATAGTTGTGCTTCGTAAGTGTCACTTATACTTATAGATTTCAAACCCACTTTAAAATGCAGGTTTTAATATATTATATGTAGGTGTGTACATAAATAATCCCATAAATCATGCAGGTGATTTTCTAGGCAACTGGATTTATGTGTCTTTATATCAAAACATCAGAGATTAGATGGTGAGACTTTTGAAAGACTTTTAAGGAAAATCGTTTTTGGAATACAATTTAAAGCAGGGTGTTCGATTTCTCTTAGCCGTAGTTGATTTTCAAATCACCTAAACAGACACCCCTACTCCCATCGTTCGCTTTTGTCAGTGCTCGGCTCAGCTAATGTCCGTCCCGTGCACCTTACTGCTGATTGGCTACAAGTTTGTTTTGGTACTCGGCCCGAATCAGTTACTAAAGCGTAATTCGGAAATCGGTTACCCCGACTTTAAGATATGCGTCAAAGTGTTGTCGTCGCTTCAAAAAAAATGATTTGAGCCAATATGATCGTATGGACCAATTTGAGAACTTTTCTGGAGCTTGACAACAACTAGAACCATGATGTCTATGAGAAGAGCTGGACATCTCTCGGCTGAAATATCTGTAATTGTGTTAAGAAGACGCCGGGAGGTCTTAAAACATGTTGAAGATCATGTGGGCGAGTAAAAAGATATTTAGATGAACTTTTCCTTATAAAACACCTACATTTTTGAGAGTAAAACAAAGTGCAAAACAGATATGTTGACTAACCTGTGAAATCTTGTGGGCATTCACAGGTGTATCCCCCCTCTCGGCTGCGGCACTTCCCGTTATTCTGACACGGCCCGGAGTAACAGAGGTCCACCTCCGTCTCGCAGTAATCACCCGTGAAACCGTCCGGACATCGACACCGCAATCCGTTTACGGGATGGATGGGCCTGAAAAGAACCGTATTGGACGCAATAAAAGGAGCCGTACTGTCAAACTTCAGGACGGCCACGCACTTCATGTAGTTCTCGCAGGGCTCGCGCAGACAGATGTTATCGTCAAACGGCAGGACGTTCTGAGATGTTATTAGTGTCAACAGAGAGCGGTTCAGATACAGTTGCTCCTGCAGCTCCTCTGATGGGTAATATCGTCCAGGGCTTCCTCCGGGAAGTAGAGCTGAGAAAGTAACATTAAGGATGCTGCCGGTAACGTCTGTGTCATTCTGAACGTTAAAGATGAAGACGCCGTCAGGGCTGGTGGAGAGGACGGCGGCTACGCCTTCGGTAAAGCGTGAGAGCAGAGGGGAGAGGAAACGCTCTTGAGACATGTTCTCCAGACGTACGGTAATGCTGTTGGTCAGCATGTCGTCTGTGATGATGGTCATACGTAGGGTACAGAGGGCCGAGACCTGGTGAAGTCCATCTGAGAAGACACAAAGTTACATTGAGGGATTCATGTAGCTACAGTACCAAACAACTCCAATCGACTTTGACTGCATGGACGCAAAACCACCGAGACATTTCTCAAAATATCTTCTTTCATTTTTGGGTCAACTATCTCCATCTAACACACCAACTAGAAACACATATATATGCACTTACACATCTTCTGTTAGTCTAATAGCTTTATAAAAGGTAAGAAGCAAATGAGAGCTGTGTTGTACATCTGGCCTCTGTGTCAGAGTTTCTTTGTCTTATTGTCTGACAGTCATTGTTCAAGGTCCAGTGTATTCTTGTGTAAAGGACCCCGCGATCATGTGAATGGAGAGAGCTATAATTGCAAGACAATGAAGACAAGTTTCCACTCTGTTAAACTGCCTTTTCACATTATGTCAACTAAACCAGACACGCAGTCGCAGACACAACAAAATCTCTCTCTCTGCATACACATGTAAACACATGCACGCACAAGTGTGTTTACAAGCTCAGATACATGCACACACATTCATTTTATAGAAAATTCTTCATGCACATTGCAGGAGCACAATATTAGGAACTAGTGAGAAAATGTATAGTAAAAAATGTGTTTTACTTCTCTATGTCATATACATACAGTAAACATACAATATATATATATACATACGTGCAGTACTGATCAAAAGTGTTTATCTTAATTTCATTATCTTAATGTGTGCTTTAATATATTTCCACAAACCTCTTGAAGTTTTGTAGACAACATTTTTATAATTTCTTTCTTTACCACATTAAAATTTTTATTTTAAAGTTTTTGTTTTGGATGAGTTGGAATGACTAATGAAGAAAAAATGTAGCCAGTAAGAGGCCAGAATAAATGAAAAACTCCTTATATAAAGTTTTAAATCTCCAGTTGAGCCATTAAAAATCAGGATGATAAAATGCCAAAGAAGCTTTAAAACTCTGCTAATTATTATTTTTAATAAAAACAAAATATTATTTTAATATACTGTATTATTTTTTGTCTGGAATGGAATTCCCATTTAAATTATTCCATACATTTACTACTACTATTCTAAAGTGTTTCTTTCAAAAAAAATTCTTTCAGGAAAGAAAATAATAAGTTTGACCGGTATTGTACGTACTTAAACATGTGTGTATAAACTATGGCAAACATAAAACAAACAGTGTGTGCATGTGGAACAGGCTGCTTCATTGTGTTAATAATGCTCAATAATCCCATGAAATCGCTGAACAATTTCTCTCCTTTTGCAAAGTCATTCCATAAGAACAGTTTGACCCCACCTACACTCCGCTGAGGGCAGTAATGTTGCGGTATCTCTTGCTTTTTTAATGAGGTGTGCAATAAAATCCTCACCTTATACATTACAGCCACTCTGAAATGCATTAAGTCGCTCTTTGTTTTCCTCTCTGTTGAGTCTCTTACCAAAAACTGCTGCTTAAGCAAAACAAAAACTATGACAATTTATTGTTTCCAAATCTATTGATGCACTTAAATACCAAACAACATCTTAGCAAAGGTGGTTAGTGCAAATCTTGACTTATGATAAGACTCCAAAGATAACTACACGATCAAACAGGAAGTAACAGTAAATCCCTCAAAACCACTAGAAGATATTGTCAGACTCATACCAGCAATGTGAATGCTCTTAAAATCTTCACACTTTTGCTTGAACACTTCTTTACACGGGCGCTGAGCTGTGACAGTGTTTAAAAGCCTGTGTAAAGACAAAGTTTCCCACCCAGTTAACTTTTTAAACCCTCAACAATCTGAGACTGAATGCCAACACACAGAACAACTTCCCTACTTTGTAATTCTGAGGTAAAATGCCAAAGGTCCAATGCAATAAGAACACCTTATGAAAGAAATATAGGCCTACTGACTCTGCCCTGAAAACAAGAAGTGGAAATTTTGAAGGTTATTGAATGCATTGAGGTCACTACACTGGACATCATCAGCATATCTTCAAGTCTAAAAATCTCTTTACAAAATGTGTGAAAAATAAGTTTGGCATTACGTGACAGCAATAAAAACAAATAAAACCAAAATAAAATTCCCAAAATGGATGAATTTAAGCTGCATCACCATTTCTGTGAAAAGCAAAATTGCAGATTTCTTTACATACCTACATTATGTAAGCACATTACATTATGTATACGTGCATTAAAGGGATAGTTCACGCAAAATGAAAATTCTTCTTACACACCCTCTTGTCATTTCAAACCTGTATGACTTTCAATCTTCCGCAGAACACAAAAGAAAAGATTTTGAGGACAGTTAGTAACCGAATAGTTTGGCACCCATTCCCTTCTATTGTATGGACAAAAAACCAAAGTGATGCCGAAAGTGGGTGCCGGTTAACAACATTTTTCAAAATGTCTTCTTTGGTGTTCTGCGGAAGAAAGACAAACAGGGATTGAAATGACAGGGGGTGAGTAAATGATGACAGAGCTTTCCTTTTTGGGTGAACTGTCCCTTTAAAGCCAATTGAGGTCCAACTGATATTTCCAAGAAATTGCACCTGACACTATTGGAAATCTGGGAAAAAAATAGGACCATTTGAACACAAATTTTAAATATGCTTCAACATGCCTGGTTACACACCCGCATGTAAAAGGCATGAATTAAAAACATGAGGTCACATCACGGCAGCAACAATCACAGAATTGTATTTTGGGGTGAAGTATCCCTTTAAACAGAGTGATTTGGATAAAGAATATAAAAAAGTGCAACAATACAAAAGAAATTAGACATATTTGTCTCTCTTATGCCGTCTATCCTAAAACGCTCCCTCAGAAGCATGTGGGAACATTGACTCACACAGCTGATTGACAGATGGTTGGCACAACTGTAAAAGAGACTGACAAAGTTGCCAAGCACAATGCAAAAGCATCGGTTAGTTAACGCCAAGACACATGTCCTGCTTCACAGGCAGTGCCCATTGCAACATTGCGGCTGATGGATGACCTAAATATGTGCGAAATCCAGCCAACTGGTGCCCGCTGCACAATAAGCCCAGTTGAGAGAGGAGCCACTGGGTGCACAGGGCAATGAGGACAGGCCTGTGCCCCTCTGAAAAAAACCTTTAAAACAAAAAGATGAAGCCCTCTAATAAAAAATATCTACATCCTTCCCTAAAAATATTTTAAATAGTCTTGAAATCTGATAAGTTACTATTCTTGTATATGTTCACACTGTACACCAAATACAAAAGTTTCAAGGGATGTTGAATATGAATATAACAGCATGTGTGAAATTAACAAAATTTGTGATGAGACTAAAAATAAAACCAAACCCTGAACTCATTCAGACAATTGATCTACACAACACAGGTCAAAGATCACCATGACTAACATCATCAGCTCTTAGCTCAAATAGTTTACTTTGATGGATTGTTTGTAACTTGGATGTTTCTCCCTCTCACGACTATCCTCCCTACAGTCCTGCATTCCTTCCTAAGACCTATTAAAAGCTTTTGCTCTGGCACGGCTTGTGTGGAATGTGGTACGTTGCGCTCTGCGGGGAGAAGCTTCTCCGAGTAAGTGCCTGATAATGGAGACCACACCTCAGCCGGCGCTCGTGAATCTGGTGTGATTATTGCTAACATCATGTGTGACAGCTCTGCTTTGATCCCTCTAAGCGGAGAAATAAACCAGAAGGGGGATCGCAGTGAAATAGAGCCTTTGCGACAAGAGGTGTGGATTTCATGGGTTTTGCCATTAACCTCGCTGGGGCTGCGAGACACATGGAAGTGCTTCCAGAAGGTTATGCCTCGGTGATGGAGGCTATTGAACAATCTGAAGCATTAAAGTGAAGTATTGATACAGCAAGAGTTTAAAAGCCTACAGTGCATTTGCAGGAGCAGCAATACTTGGGAGTACTCAGCAACGGATTGTTTAGGTGAACATTAATGAGTCAACCAGCAGCTTGGGTTCAGGGTTAAAAATAAGTCATAAATTTGCATACAGATTTGTGCCAGGGATCGAGTTAAATCTACAGAGAAAGGATCAAATATAAAAGATAACAAATAATTGTAATAAATTAGTAATTTTAATTTTTTATAAAATAATATGATAATAAAAAAAAGAAATCGAATCGAACCGAACCGAACATAATATAATAAATTATAACAATATTGAATTAATTAAGAACAGATTAAATAAATTTCAGAAGAAATAAAATATATATTTTTTTTTCTGGTCTACATCAATATTCTTCTTTAAAATTATTTTCTGTTCAGTTATTCACCTACTCATTTATTTAACATTTAGATAATTATAGCGAATATAACTGTATGCTTAGGAAACCTGCTATGACCTTGATTTCTGTTCTCATGCAGTCATAATTTTCATAAATTTCTCTTTCAAAGCTTTGCAGGCCTGAATTGCATCGTTTCATTGTATTTGAGGTCTTAGGCTAAGCATTCTGAAGCAAGGCTTTGGGTCTAGAGAAGATAATGCCAAATTTGCCCTTTGTACTCATGCACGCAAAAGAGAAACCTTCATACTCATTCCTGAGTCTTTGTTAAATAGTCTTTGGTGTCCAATGGCAACGGCTTGTGTGTGAAAATTAAGAACAGCTCTTGAATAATGGTACAGCCAAGCCTCATTTATGACCAACTCAACTAAGCAATCATTACCACACATTGTCTTATAATAAAAAAACGATCAAAATGTGATTGGGAATATTGTTTTATTGTCAAAACAATGCTGGAACACCCGTCACAACAAGCTGTGCACAAGTGACAAGTTTTGCGTTTACCGTCAGATCGATGTCTGATCTCTGCTGTTTCACCAGAGCAAGTGACAAAAAAATGTCCAACTTCGACTCAACACACAAACAGCTTTGTTTTCAGAGACGGAAATCTGCATGTGAACAATGTCTGTCCCCTCCTAACATTTAAAAAGCCCCCCACGTTTCACCCCCTCTCGCCCGCTTCTCACCCCACTTCACAAAAGGGGCCCGTGCTTCAACCCCCGGCTTGCCACGAAAGTGTAAGAGCTCCACAAAGCTCCCCCTTTCGCCATGGCAACGGCGGCAGAGAGCCAGAGCTTTTCAAAACTCTTTCCCAGTCTTTCCTTAGAGGACACCCATGAGGGAACCCTAATGGGATGCGTCAGTTGCATTACCAATGGATATGGAAGGAGATCAGCTTGCGTAACTTCTCTACACTGGTGAATGTTAGAGAGTTTGCATTAGATGACCTGCACATGACTGTTACGCCGTATAATGGAAAACCATTCCTTGCATGGTTCAAAGTAGATGCTTTGAGATAAAAGCTGAGATAATGATGCCATGCCCGACATAACTTAAAAGGTGGAAAAGGTAAGGATGAAGAAATATGCACTGCCATTACTGGGAGAAACACGGTCGAGACTGTATGAGATTTCACTTCGGGGAAGAATAAAATTATAGCGGTTCAGAAGATAGAGATGAGAGACTATGAGAGAAACTTATTGACATAAAGCCATTGATCAATAGTTCAGCTGAAGAATTAAGCACAGGTGGTCTTTTCAAGCAACACACTCCTTAAATCAAGCACCAATTTATAAGGCTTATGAAGTTTTCTCTGGGTGATGTTATGAACGAATGCACCCCTGGAGTCAAGTTAAGTGACATTTGTTAGGTAAATAGCACTAGAAAGGGTCCGTTATGTATAAAAAGCCACACTGAAATCACTGAGAAATAGACAATCGCAAATGTACAGATGCTTTACAAATAAAGGATGGTGCAACCCAAAAATAAAATTCTTTCATCATTTTTCACCCTCATGTCAATTCAAACCTGTATGACTTTCTTTCTTCTGCACAACACAGAAGCTGATATTTTAAAGAGTGTTGGAAAACAAAAATCACATTGACTTCCATTGTACACAAAACAACTGAGACATTTCTCAAAATATCTTCTTTTGTGTTCCACAGACAAAAGTCAAAAACTTGTTTTTTGGAATGTTTGTCCTCCCTCTCCTGAGATGTGGCTCTACCAGGACGTTATATGTCTCTTGGCAGCACATTTCAATTCTCAAATACGATGTCAGCAAGTATGAAAACTCACTGGAGCCTCATGAAAAAAGGACCCTCCCTTCCATCCGTTTGATATAATGGAGCAGATCTTCTACTTTGAAATCCATAAACATCAAAACACCCTTAAACAATCTCTATCGGCCTACGCGTGAGTTTTAAAAGATCTTCAATTAATCCCCAACATTTCCTTGTCAATTGTGACATTCAATTTGAGACAAACAAGTTTTATCACTGTAAATCTATGAAAAGCCGTCCGTCAATGGACAGCTCTAATCCCGACATCACGTGATATCCTGTTGAAACATGTAACATGATGAACGTTATTTTATCGTTTTCGCTTCATTTTTTTGTTAAATTAACCAAGAGGCATGTTACAGCTTGGGGACTGGGAATAAAGACTAACCCGAAAATCACATGTCAAGTTGAGCCCATTTTGACATACGATCAGTCACTCTCTAATGAGCAGGACATCCAGTAAGCTTGGCTCCTGGGAAAATGTATATGAAACTAACAGCCCTGACAGGTGAGAGCTTTGATTTCCTCAAAAGAGAAAGGTTCATTAACTTGTGTACATGTTACTACATGACTTTTGTTAAAGTGAGTATATGGTACTGAACTTGTTGACTTGAGGTTAACATAAGCAATTACTTTTACTGACAAACCTAATTTTGTCACATATCTGTGGCAGTAAAGCTTTCAAGCAATCCTCAAGGATTAAAATATTACATTTATTGAGAAACATACGGCAAAAAACAACGAAAAGTGTTAAAATCTCTTCAGTTAAATCAGTTTAAGCGTGAAAATTGATGTCAGGTAAACGCTCGATAGGGAGCGCCAACAAATGTGCAAAAGCAGAGAGACAGCGAGGGTATAAAAATAAATTCAAAGATGAAGAAACTGCTTAGAAAAGTATACCAAAGATCTCAGAAGAAAACACATTATCATCACTGAATAACAACAAGTAGATTTCGGAAGGGATAGTTCTGTCATAATTTATTCACGTTCTTGTTCATCAAAAACTGTTTGACCTTCTTTGTTCTGTGGAACGTTAAAGAAGATATTTTGAGAAATGTTTCCGTTGTTGTGTTCATACAATGGAAGTCAATGGGTGTAATGTTGTTTGGTTACCAACGTCCTTCAAAATATATTTAGTATTTTGCAGAACAAAGAAAGTCACACAGGTTGGAAATGAAATGTAAGTAAATGAAATAATTTGAATGTTTGGGTGAAATATCCATGCGTCATCATTAAAAAGTGTCTCACCTGAAACAGTTACCCTCATCGTGGCCTCAAGAGACCTGTTGGTGTCCAGGTCCTTGCTCAGCTTGAGTTCCCCTGTATCTTGGTTGAGAATCAGCAGGCCGAGCTCATTTCCCTCAACAAATGTGTAGAGGAGCTTATCAGAGACATCTGGGTCCCGTGCAGGAACCTTCCCAATGACTCCCATGGGAAAGCTGCTAGACTTATTGGTGATGTAGTTGTTGAAAATGATCTCGAAATCTTGCAGCAAGGGGTCGTTGTCGTTGACATCGACTAGGAGGACGTGTACGGTGGCCCGGCTGACAAGTGGAGCGGAGGTGGCCTGGACCACTATAACAAACTCCATCTTGGTCTCGTAGTCTAGGTCGATGAGAGCAATCAGATCTCCGCTAAAGATGTCGAGCTGAAAGACCTCAGGGATGTTCCCCTCGACAATCTGGTAGAGGATCTGAGCGTTGGTGGCCTCATCCGGGTCAGTGGCACTCACACGAGCCAGCGTTGAGCCCACTGCGCTATTTTCCTCCACGTGAATATACATTTCATCCTTCTCGAATACAGGAGCATTGTCGTTTATGTCCAGAACGAATATTTGAATGTCAACAGCAGCTTTTAGAGGTGGAACGCCTTTGTCCACCGCAAAAGCCTTGAGGTTATACACCGCAACGTTTTCCCTGTCTAGCTTTCGAGCCGTTCTGATGATGCCAGAATAAGGCTCGATAAAAAAGTCACCATCTCCATCATCGCCCCCTTGGAAAGTATAGCTCAACCTACCATTAGACCCTGAGTCTCGGTCTGATGCGGATACCTGGAGCACACTTGTGTACACCGCGGCATCCTCAAACACGTTGCCCTGGTAGATGTCTCTGAGAAACTGGGGTGCATTGTCGTTGGCATCAAGAACGATGATCTCCACGTAGGTGGTGTCCGATTTTTGGGGAATCCCGTTGTCACGAGCGATGATGGCTAACGTGTAGGAGGCCTGATCTTCGTAGTCGATCTCAATCTGAGTCGTGATGGCACCGGTGTCCGGATCGATCTTGAACTGCGGCACGTTGTCTTCCATCACGTACGTGATGCGGGCGTTCTCTCCAGTGTCCTCATCTGTGGCACTTATTACCACAACAGTGGAGCCAACCGGCCGGTCCTCGCTCACCAAGACTTGGTAGTTGGCACTTTGAAACACAGGTCGATGGGTGTTGGCATCTGTAACATTTATGAACACTTGAGCTGTGTCATGCCGCGTCCCATCCGAAGCTGTGATTGTTAGCACGTACTGACGTTCTTGCTTGTAGTCCAAGGGCAATGCTAGGGTTATCAACCCTCCTCCGCTTTGACTAGTGATGGCGAACCTGTTGCGTGTGTTCCCGCTTGATATCTGGTACGTCACCACGCTATTAACATCCCTGTCTACGGCTGTGACCGTAAGCACGCTGGTGCCCACTACAGCATCCTCGTTGACTTTTAGGGTATACAGGTGCTGTGTAAAAGTGGGGACGTTATCGTTTACATCAAGTATAGAGATGCTGACGCTAGCTGAGGATGACATCACGGGTATCCCGTGATCTCGCGCCTCCACGCCGAAGTTGTAAAACTCAGTCATTTCCCTGTCCAGCTCATTGCTGACTGTGATCCACCCTGTGCTATTATTGATAACAAAGGGAAAGCCGGGTGACGTGTCGGTCAACTTGTATTCTAAATGAGCATTGTCACCCGAATCAGTGTCGATGGCTTGAATGTGTATCAAGGAGTACCCAATAGGAACGTTTTCTAATACTGTAGCTTGAAAGGGTGTGCTGACAAACATGGGGGCGTTATCATTAATATCCACTACTTGGATAACAACCATACCCGTGGCGTTGATAAGAGGCGGTCGCCCCCCATCTTGCGCCTTCACGCGAAGCGTATAATCCCTTATCATCTCATAATCTAGTGGGCTGATAACATCAATGACTCCTGTAGGGGAATGTATGTAAAACTGGCCCTTTACATTCCCACTAATGATGCTGTAATGGACCTTCGCATTGTTTCCAGTATCTTTGTCTGAGGCCTTCACCACAGCCACTTGAGAGTTTGCGGCTATGTTTTCCGGAACCTGAACTAGATATCTCTTCTCGCTAAACTGTGGGTAGTTATCATTCTCATCCTCGATAAAGATGTTCACCGTCGCCGTGGCGGTGCGTGGACCGGGTTCTTTGCCCTGGTCATTGGCTTCAACGATAAGCTTGTAATGGCTTTTAAACTCTCTATCCGGTCGTCCTCTGGTTTTGACCAACCCGTTCCTTGGATCGATCTCAAAGCACGAATTCACCTCACTGGAGTTCATTATCTTATAATTCATATTGGCATTGGAGGGCGCGTCTCCATCTGTAGCCCTAATGGTCATGACTTCAAAGCCTACTTCCACATTTTCACGAATGCTAGCCCTGTATTCAGTCTGTTCAAACACTGGCGGGTGGTCGTTGGTGTCGCTTATTGTGATGGTGAGATGCGCGACGGCTGATCGTTTTGGGGTTCCCCTATCAGTGGCAGTCACTTTGAACACGTGGGTATCTTTAAGTTCCCTATCCAGGTGTTGCAAAGTAGTAATACCACCCGTCTCGGAGTTAATCTGAAATAAATGGTTAGATCTGCTGTCAAAAAGAGCCTCCATATCGTATTCAACAAGACCGGCGTCTCCATCATCTGCGTCGAACGCTGTGAGCGTAATGACGCGCGTCCCCGAGGGCTCGTTCTCCGGTACTGATACCTGGTAGTTTGGCAGCTGAAACTGAGGTGCGGAGTTCACGTTTCTTTTATGACGATTAGACCACGAGTCCAGGCGATACTGTGAGAGTCTATTATTCTGTTTTTTGTTTAAAAGTAGATGGACGTTAACAAAAAGTGAACTGTTGAGCGAGTTAGGCATGAAACAGAGTAAATTCGACTCATTTTGTTTCTTATGTGGTAAACAGACGTTATATGAAACAACATGCCTGTCTTGTGCGACGCACCTGCCACGAAACATTTGGGAAGTCCGCATGGAAAGAGGTAAATGTTCATAGATGTTTATGTGCAAGAAGTCCAAAGAAATGCATGATTTGTATCCAGACTGGAGATGCATGTACGCATCAGCATTAGGGTTTTTTCTTCTGTATTTAATGAAGCAGTTCTGTCCATGCACGAATGTGTTAAAATGCAGCAGTATGACGCTTTCTGTAATCGGTGATTTAATCCGTATATACAGCGAGGAGGGATTTCTCGCGAAGCGCGTGCACTCAATTTTCCGCGCAAGTGATAGCACCCCATTAGTTTTACCAAGCTTCAAAAAGAGTCGGACAGACGTCGGTGTGAGGTGTCTGTCGATCTTGTACACCCACTCTGGTCCGATTGATACATTTGCCAGTGTTAAACCAGGCTGTAGCGATTCCGAAAGATGTAAATCTAAGCATCCAAATTGCGGGACGTGAATAAGTAATCCAAAACATATCCATATCGGTAAATCCATGACTCACCGCACTTGTTATGTCTTTTGGAAAATGTATCCAAACAATCCGTAAAGTCTGAAATTCCCAAAATCCCAACAATTCCTGTGGTTTAAATGTGGACACATGGCATGTTTGTTTGTGTGGCGGAGTTGAGATCACATTGAGTTGCACTGAGCTGCACTGATAAGTTTAAATGAGTAACATAGCCCCGCCCCTTTTACGCCTACACTCATTTGCATTGACCCGTTCTTGTGCGCCTTGTGATTTTTAAATATCCAATAAAATCAATGGATTAAAATGTGCTTCGTGTACAATTTTCAGAACATTTTTTTTAATAATTTAATCACAAAAATAAATTTTCCACAACTTTTGACATCATCCCTTATTCATATAGCATTTCTCTGTTATACAAATATGTTTGTATTTTCTGCCACTATTTTATTTATAGCCTACACGTTTCAGTGTTCTAAAAACACCATTATATAATTGATCATAATATACACACTTATAGCCAGTTTCTTCCATATTTTCACCATTTCGTAATTACATTAATGCTTTTTTCTCCATCTGCATATTCCACATTATTTTATGTACCTTTTTACTTCGACCTTGTAATTTGTCAATTGTTACATGAACAGTAACAAAAGTTTTGAACGTACATTATATAGATAGAAATTGTTTTCACAGTAATCCACAATACAATATACAACAATACTAACTTTCATAGAATGGTTTAGTTTACAAATCTACATACAAAACAATACGATAATAATCCATGACATGTTCAAGTACGCCCTCTTGTGGGTAAAATGAATATCGTTTATATTTGAATCATTTACACTGATCCAAACTGATGACATTACAAGTTAAGCAATGCAGTGCACTGGAATACACATACTCTTAGCATTTTTATAAAGTAAAATTAATATAATAGAGAATACAGATTTTAAAATATATGCGCTTTAGGAGAACCAATAGTAATAGTAATATTTTTTCCAGATATTGCTAAAAAATTTACCACAATATAATCCAATTTCTGATCATCAAAAAGGGATGTAATTCAGTCATAGTCATAAATCCAGCATGAAATCCACATGTTCAAGTTTCATTTATTGCAGATGACGGTTACAATATCCTTTAAAATGTTTTAAAGAAAACTCTCGTGTTAGGAACAAGAATGGCTCAACCAACAAAATGTAGCAAATTGATGTAAACTGCATTTTTGCCATTCACAACAACTCTTCTTAGTATCCATGACATGCCCTGAATAAGGGACATTAATATAAAATAGCCAGTAATATGAATCATAAATCAAGTCATCATCAAAGACACAAGTTACACTGAACACAGCTTACTCAACTCCATTCTGTCAATTACGCTGTCTATGCTCAAACCGTCTCATAGAGCCCACACAGGCAGGGTGCTATAGGTAATATGTTCTGTAACGTGACTGGTCAGGGTGGTGAGGCCCAGGCATCTGTCCCTGGGGTGGCGGCCCCTGCATACGAGGTGGATGGGGGCCACGTGGATTGGGCCATAACCCTGGGCTCAAACATCCTGGTTGGGTGAATGGAGGGCTAAGAGTGCCTTGATCCTGTGGCATGGAGTTTGGGTTATAGTGGTGAGGAGGGGCATGTTGGGGAATTGGACCGGGTGGTGGGTGAGTCATATAAGGTGGCATCTGGCTCATGATGTGTCCGAGTGGAGGGATGATTGGCGGGGGACCCGTTGACAAGGGAGGTGCTTGGTTATAAACCATGTGAGGTGTTGCCGAGCCCTGGGGCGGATGCTGCATGGTAATGCTAAGAGGGGGTGGTGGCGGTGCCGGCCCGTAATGTGGTTGTTGCAGCGGGGGCATAATGTGGTGCGGGTGGGAAACCACAGGCTGGTTGGAGTAATCTCCAGGGTGAAGGTGTGGAGGTGGGCCGGGTGGTGTTTGTGGGTGGGGCTCATGGGGGGCAGGGCAAGAGCTCCTAGAGTCATCATGGATGGGCACTGTGATGAGGTTGCTATGTTTACGTGTAGTTAGCGTAGCTATGCGGAAGGTCTCTGGTGGAAGGGGACGCTGAGAAGGTCCCAGGTCGGAGGAAGAGGGTGGCAGTGGCTGGTTGTAAGTGTCATGACCTTGCAAGGGGGGAGGGTTTAGAGGGTGTGCCTTGAACAGGTGGGCTGGTGGCGGTAACCGGAAGCAGTCTGGTAGATCGGAGGCCATGGTGGGGTGCGGTGGGTCTGTCCGGGAGCTTCCGGATTTGCTGGCCCTCATGTGGCGATGGTTGATGTGGGCCTGCAGATCTCGCTGAGAGAGGTAGGTGCGTTTGCAGCCCTGCACGATGTTGCACATGAAAAGGGAACCACGGTGAGACTGCTCGATGCGCTGGACTGGGTCTGTGCAGCTATAGAGGGAGAAACTAAATTTACGATTTAATTGGGGAAGTGGACTTTAATATAAATATATATATATGAAACAGCAAGTTCAAGTTCCTTTAAAATCAATATAATAACACCCAATTTTTACAACCCAAAATCAAACTCCGCCCTATTTTAAAAAAAAGGGTACTCTTAATAAAACATTGCCCACAATATCCCTTAAGGTTCCAGATGGGCATATCCATTCCGTAAACTGCATGAAATCAGCTAAAATCCTCTCCCACAGGCGTTACCAAGGGAACAGGACAGCTACATTTTTGACAGATTTCCCATCAATAACCACAGAAACGGTTGACAAGTTTAGTATTTCTGAGATAAAAACATCAGATTTGAGTGATTTATACATATGCTTTTAAAGCATCCCTTACCCAATATGCCAACAACAACTCATTAAACAAAGTGTAATTGAAGAAAACTTACCCAGGACACATCTTGTCACATTTTTTCTCATAGTGAACTGCACAATCATAGCAGAAGACATGTTTACAGGGAATCTGTTAAAATGAGGTCAAGACACATAAATATCACATTATTGTTATTTTCAAGGATTGATCTTAAACCATCAAAAGATTACATTTACCCATGCACAGGGGAAACCACCGGCAATTTCAAAACCCTGTTCAAACTCCTGCCTTCTTCACTCCACAAAATCTCTGTGTGCAATTGTAAATGTGACCTTGCCTTTAGGTACACAACTGATGGACTGTCTTACCATTCGTCCATAGAACTTTATTGGCAGGCCACACTTGTCACAAAAATGAACCGGAGTGTCATCTTTTGCTCCCACCAAACTGAGCTGAAAAAACCAAGAAAATGTCATTTCAAATGTTTCGAAATTATTGTCAACCAGACAAACATCATGACATCATTTGCTGTATTTAAATAAAAATAAATGCGAGACCTTATAATCCCAGAATAGTGGTTGAGGGTATCTGCGCTGGTTTCCATAAGCATCTCCAGATTTGCACTCAAACCTTTCCTCCAGCTTATAGTTGAAAGACTCTGAAAACAAATGTATGATAGATGTGAAGACGTAAAAAGTTATTTAAAGAATAAGTAAAAATCCAAGATAAGGGCAACAAAGTATATTTACAGATTAATACTTAGTAAAACCAACCTTCATCGCTCTTTGAGTGCAGTCTGGTAGTGGAGCACTGAGGTCGGGTAGCTGGTTTGCCTCTTATCGACTGCTTAGACAGTAACTTAATTGGGATTTGCCTGCGAACATTAAGACCTCCAAGGGCCACTGAACCATCAGTTCCTTGAAGGTCATTGTCTGAGAAAGCATTCAGAAGACATACGACACAAGTAACGGTAGAGACATATTGTCAACTGGTAGAGGATAACAAAGGATTATCTGGGGGAAGGGGCTTGATTCACAAGTAACACACAATTTGATATTAAGTAACTTAATATGTACCAACATTATGTTACTTTCTAAATAAAAATGAACTTAAGTATGTCAAGCTCACTGTTTGAGGCAAGATGTTCTCATATGAAAATTAAACAAAGGACAAATATCAATAGTGCTCTAACAGATGCTTACAAAGTCACACGAACTTCAGAGATACAGTAACGTTACAGGAGAAGGCAAATAGTTTATCACGTTAAACCTGGACAGACCTAATAGAAGTGACCTTATTAGGAATAGTTAAAAGCTCAATAATTCAATTAAACTGTACAATATACTATTCCTCTTTAAATAGCTACTAAGTACATAAATGACAAATTGATTGGTTGCCGCTCTGATGTGAAAAGGTTTCGTCCACATCAATCCGCGCACTTGATCGTCATTAATATGACAGCGCACGCTAGATTGATACATGCAATGACTGCGATTCCTGAACATTACCGATAGCGGCTTAACATTGCGACATTACTGACAGGCGAGTGGCTCTCATTCGGAAACATCTAACTTAAGTGATTATGCGCAGAACTGGGTTAAAATTGTTAGTTTAATTTGCTTCTAGCTCACCATTTTGGTCCATGACTTGAAGCTATGCATGCTGGGATGAAATGATGGGCGTGGCTTGATGTGTTTTGGTGCTCAATGCTGCGCAGAGTTCACGCATACCTTAAGCTTTTGTTTCCCTTTAACCAACCCTTTATTGTTATGTTTTACGTGCCTATTTCCCCACAGTAAGAAATAATCTTACAGTTTGGGTCTAAATTGAAGAGTCGAGTCGATTGAATCTTCACCCACCCAAACGATAAAATCAAAGACAGACACGTAAAGGTTAACACAAGAGTTATGTATTAAAAGTGACACAATACAAAACATACAAAACAGTCCAATGAGAATACAGAATATAGTCAAATGAAACAGCATATTTTCAAGTGAGTATTGCATACATATCATATCACTTCACTGTGCATTTAAATAATCCATAAACTACATCATATGGGCTATCTGATGTATTTTAGAAGAAGATGGTGAAAAGCTGACATAAGTTCGTTTAGTAGAGAACAAATCCTAAACAACTTGCAAGTCTGGTCGTGGTATGCAACCTTCCATCTCAATCATTTCTGGCCAAGCTTCATACTTATTGGCGGACCTTTCATTTTTCAAGTGCTGGGGGAAATGATAAAACCGATTCACTTACACAACAAAAGGTTTTTCCTTACACAGATTTAAATAGTCATTGACAAGTAAATATAAGGGTGGCTTTACCTGCTCAAAATACGCTTTGACTATGGTTTTCTTCCCTCCCACGAAGACCCAGTTGTCTCTAAACTTCAAATTGGAAATATATGAACTGCCTAATTCTGCAATGAGTTGGCGTGCATCCTCATTAAGTCTATAGAAGAGAATAAATACAAATTATGATCGCTGAACAACATGAACAATACAAATCATGAACTAGATATAGTTAAAGTTTGACTCTACTTTGTGGCTGGATCATCATAACTGGCCATCAACACAAAAGAACCATTCGCGGTTGAATTCACAAATTTGATCAACTCTCTAACATCTGTCGAGAAAATTCAAAATATTTAAACAATAAACATCATGTTGTGAATAAAGGTATGAGAAATTTTAGCAACACGATTCAAAGGTGAACTACACAACGTACCTCCGTTCCACATATTATAAGAGCCAGTTTTGATTAATTCACCTGTTGCTTCTGTTATTAATGAATGAGAAAGAAAACAAGAACTAAAATGAGTCAAATTAAAAGAATGTGAATGAATAACTTGCATAGAGGTTTGTGGCATGGAAGGCCAAAATGGAGCAAAATGATCTCAGCTTACCTTCGATAACAACAATAGTTATTCCAGGATAACTTTTACTAGTCTGTTTTTCAATAATTCTACAACAAAACAGCAGAATGACAAAATTGGGGCATATGTATTTCATTATTAGTGAACAGTAAATGTCACAACTCAAAAACTTACATTTTCCCATCAAAGCATATTTGTGGCCCAACAACATTAGCTGCTCCACTGGCAATCTTAAAGGCGAAATCATTTTTGGGACATGGATCTGCGAGACCACATTTGACAGGACTAGGACCTGATAACACATAGAAAATGAGACAGTTAAATGTGTCATTAAACATTTACAGCATTAAAGTATAGTGTAGTATAGTGATGAGCAGTTCAAACTAAATGGATAGTTTGTGTTTTTTTTGTAAGTTTGTATTTACCATTATTACGATGATCAGGTTTCTGTTTGACCGAATGTTCTCCTCCCATTGATCTTTCTAGTTTTAAACAGATAATACGAAATTAAATTGTTGGATTATTAAAATGCCTTCATTTAAAACCTAACACGCTCATGCACGGCATATGCACGATTTTCTATAACAGATGATGTAAAAAGATGCCTGGTTTAGAGATTGTGTCTCATTTTAATGAATGGCACTTATAACAAACTTTTAGTAAAGCAAAAAAACTTTTTATTAAATGCATTATAGTATTCCTTATAACTTACCCATTATATCTTCTATTTGAAATTCCGGATTGTCCAGAAGTCTTAGTACAAGACTTATGGAAATAATGAGAAGTACCATAGGGAGAATAAATCTCAGTTTATCTGTGAAAACAGATTTTACGTGTCACATATTTTGTTTTGTTAGCCAGCCTATTCACAGTATTTTGTTGTTGGTGCTCAGTTTCATTTTCAAATTAATGTTGGTTTATCACCTATCAATTTGCAAACATTTTACTGCAATTTGATTACAGTTACTTATCTTATATTTTGCTGTAAGGAAAGACAGCAAAGTAATTTGGTATTCAAATAATATCTGCCGACTGTTTTCAGTTGCATGCAAACGTGTCGTACCCAAATTTGCTACCAGACAAAATATCTGACCCGCCTTCATAATAAAACCCTTATCATTCTCTTGTGTAAAAAAGTACAAACCCAACTTATAAAATGTCAACCAAGAGAAACGCAACTAACCTCTTCGAAAGTGTATCATGATTGAAACGATAAGCTTTTCTGTCCACACTGCGGTAATAACCCACTGGTATGTACACGTAGGTAGATACACTTAGGTAGTTGAGGTAGAAGTTATGTAGAATAAAATAAACATCTGTTCTCTGTTCCAACTATAATTTATTTAAATTCAGTTTTTCATGCCAGTCCAACTCCAATAAAGTGAAGTCTGTAGACTTTAGACTCCAGACGTCAGACTGACTAATGGCAGTGCAAAGGCTGTTGTTGTATTCAACCCATTCTGTCAAACCTGATAAACTTGTTCTTCGAGATTGTGGAGAAGAAAAAAAGATTCATCTTTTTTTAACAAACACACACCTGATGAGCACGTTTGAAAAGGATGTGGCTTCAAAGTCTTTGTGGCATGGATTCCACAAGATGTCAAAATCATTTCTTTAGGATTTTGCTGGTCATTGGTAACATGATTGCCTCACAATGAAGATCTGTCAGCTGAGAATCTCTCATACCACATCCCGAAGGTGTTCCTTTGAATTCAGTGGGGAAGCGACGGAAGAAATATGAACTCACATTCTTGAAACCTTTTTAAGAGAACTTTATTTTGTGACGTCATGCTAAAAAGATCCATTGGTTTAGAAAATGGGTAGAAGGTTGTGGCCATGAAGGAAGGACAAACAACTGTTTAGGCTAAAATGAAAAGATTTTATTTCAAACAGAAACAGATTAAAGTCTGGTACAGCAGAATAACTAAATCAACATCAAAGATGAATTGCTTGTATGTAACGTTTCACCTTGAGACGGTTGAAAATCGATTAAAATGTGTGAACTGAATCGCAATACATTTTCTGAACAGCAGAGACCGTCATGTTCACTGCAAACCCAAAATTGGACATGCTGATATTTCTTAAATGCAAAAAAATCCAACAGAAGCACAGACAGTATTAGTTTGCTCATATTAAATATATTTTTTCTATTATTAATTTGTTTTAAATAATAGTTTAGTTTTGTTACTTGAAATAAAACATAATTTATTGTACAAAGAAACGTGAAGCATTTAAGAAATAATGCAAGGGATGTTGTTCATTTCTATTTTTTTCCAACTCTAAATCGTGAGTAAATCGTGAATAAATCGCAACGTTAGATCAGAATCGCATCGCATCGTGAGCTGAGTGAATCGTTACATCCCTAATTGGATACCTGGACCATAATATGGCAATGACAGATTTATTTACATGCAAAACATATTAGATAAACTTATTATTCAAAACTTATAATTAGATAAAGCTTATTGCAGCTAAGATCCTCTAGGCATGCAATTACAAAAGATTTGAATATGGCCATAATTTCCCTTTATAATGCAGATTATATTGGCTAATTTCATTGCATAACAAACTGTAATAATAAATGTGTATTCATTAAACTATCAGAAAAAAACATTAAAAAAAAGTAAGAAATAACGATACGAGTTGCTGTTTATTTGTTCAACCGGCGGTTCTCAACCTTATTGATTGTTTTCAACAATAATCATAGGCACCCTATCACTCACAAAAAAAACTATTTCCACCCAAGAAGATATTTAAGAGTTTAACATTAATCCATTATAAAAAGGCCAAATATATCGGCCCCTTTGGAAAAGAAAAAGAACATATGTAAAAGAACATGATTTAGATTTTCTTTGTTCCCTCACATCAATTGATTAATTTCTTCCCTAGTCTTGGTCAAACATTCAAGGCGAGACTGTAACTCTTTGCGTCTTTCACTGACACAATGATCCTCAGACAGCATCCCGCTCACATCTGACTCAATCAGCAGACTCAGCATATCAATGTGCAGGAGCTCAGAAGCCTCTTTTAACATAATATACTGGGCCATCATGGGAACCTGGTCAGACATGCGTCTAACCATAATCTTCAACAAAAGAAAGATCAATATCAATATATATATATATATATATATATATATATACAGAATGGATGGTTATAGTGTGGAGTAATGATTGATCAGTAAAGGAGCCATATTTTATTCCTAGCAATGCCAAGACCATATATTTATATGTAACCCTGGACAACAAAAAAGCCTTAAGGGTTCATTTTTTGAAAATGAGATTCTAACATCACCATAAGCTTTGCATTTATGTATGGTTTGTTAGGATCAGACAATATTTGGTTGAGACAATTTAAACCGAGTGCTCCTAAAAAATAAGTTGTCGAAGAGCCTTGAACTGATTTTTTAATTATTCTGGGGTTGTGTTTTGCTACATACTCAGGTTCTGTGCACATGTACGATACTGAATGAAGAATTTCAGGCCACCTTATAAAATACAATATATGTATAATATTATTGGTAAATGTGTAAAAACTAAGAAGGCTCACCATATTATATGCATTGAGAATATCAGTGTACTTGGTTGCAACATCAAAGAAAGGTAACTGAGCATCAGAGAATGTCTCGTTCCCAATCTCGTTCAGGGTTTCAAAGTACATATCATCTTGGGTGAAGATCATGTTTTCGATATTTAACTGCTCCTTGATCCTCTCCTCAGCTTTCCTTTGCTGACTTGATTGACGGTTTTCGATTTTGGTCTGGTTTCAAATGAAAAAGATGAAAAAGAAGGTGGATTAATCCGGAGGGTTCAAAAAGTGAACCAATGTTGTTTTTTATTTGCCCTCATTCAGGAGCAATACTTACAGTCGTGATTTTTAAGAGATTAGGGTATCTCTGAAAATACTCTTTAGACATATCCGAGAACTGCTTGAGGATAATGCCTAACATGAAACAAAAATCTCAAATGTCTCAAGGCTGACAATTCGAAAAAGTAATTAAAACTACTGAAACATTTCCACATTTCCAAGACTAAACAAAGAGGTGTGATTCTACTTTTAATGGTATTGACTAAAGCAATGGCTGGTTCCTCAAGTTGGGCAATATTGCTCTGCAGAATCATCTCAAAAGGCCTGTAGCTGCTGAAGCCGGCCAGTTCCCGTCCTCTATTCTTTAATATTTGTGCTTTTACATCTGATGGATGGTTAACTGTAAAAATATATAGATGACATGTTATTTCTATTTAATGAGTGTTAATATGAGCACCAAAACAAATACATGCTTCTTACATGTCTAATACAACAGTACATGTTTCATAAATTGGAATATATACTGACAAGATGAATTTGTTTTGTTAAGATGATTACTCCACTTCTTGTATTCTTTCCGAAGCTGCATAAACAAATTGTCTGTAATGATCAGATCCCCCGACGATAAGAGCTTTATTTTCTCAGTGAATACTGTTAAAGTCTGTAAAAAAAGAAGTCTTGCATTGTAATTATACAGATGTTAAAATCCCAGTCTGTTTCTGTCTTGACACTACCCAGACTACATCTCCCAGAATCCCATGCAACTAGTCACCCATCTTTGCTTGTCACATCCACCTGTTCATTACCTGGACTCTACTAGGGCTGATATATGCCCTAAGCCCTTCAAAGAGGCCTTACCCTAATGTTGTGAACAGACCAAATAACTGTTTCTTGAAGAGCCCTCCTGGCACTCGCGTGATGAACTTGCGGAAAATTAATTATTAAATATATTAATATGGTTCATGACATTATTCAAATGTTGTATATGTAAATATTAAGTGACCGCGGAAATAATATTGATGACGTTGCCATGCGCTCTTACTAGACCGTCTCATTCTAGCATTTTATGTCGAGGAGGACTCAAATCATCTAACCTTATGACTGCTCCAGGCAGGACGTAGCCTTACCAGGATGCGTCCTTGCATTTGAGAGACAGCAACTTCTTTAATTGCTGTAATTGCTGTTATTGCTGGAGATTTTAATATTCATGTAGACAAGACAGAAAACAACACTGCAAATGAAATTTTAAATGTTTTAAACACTTTTGATCTGATCCAGCATGTGCACGGTCCCACACAAAATCGTGGACACACTCTGGATCTGCTCATTAGCAAAGGTCTAAATATTTCATCCACTATTATTAGAGATGTGGCACTGTCTGATAATTTCTGTATTTTCTTTGATATATCAATCAGTCCTGCCACTGAAGATAGACCAGTCTCTATAAAAAAGAGATTCATAAATGAGAAGACCAGTGAGCTATTTATGAATGCTATGTCTTTGTCACCAAGTATATCTGCAGACTCCATGGATGTTCTCCTCGATAGCTTTAATGCTAAAGTCAAAAATGCTATCGATGCCATTGCTCCAGTAAAGGTCAAGGCGATAACTGCCAGGCGTAAAGCACCCTGGAGAAACACACCAGAAGTACAAAGCATGAAAAGAACATGCAGAAAAGCAGAGCATACAGGTATGTGGCGAAAAACCAAACTTGAAGTTCACTTTAACATCTATAAAGATAGTCTGCATGCCTTCAATGTTGACTTAGGCAAAGCTAGACAAACTTTTTTCTCTAACATTATAAACTCCAAAATAAATAACACTCGCACCCTTTTTGCTACTGTAGAGAGACTAACAAATCCCCCTAGTCAAGTTCCGAGGGAAATGCTGTCTGATGACAAATGCAATGAGTTTTTTCCTTCAAAAGATCAGTAATATCAGAATGGAAATCGCCAAAGCTCCATGCGGCAGTCAGGTCAGTCTGACTTCAGTACATAAGAAATTAGTTAGTTTGTCTGAATTTCAGACAATTGATCTCAAAACCTTGGAGGAAACGGTACAGCATCTTAAGGCACCAACTTGCAGCCTTGACACACTTCCCACATCCTTTTTCAAAAGAGTGTTTAACTGTTTGGAAGCAGATCTCCTAAAAATAGTTAATACCTCACTGCTCTCAGGAACTTTCCCAGAGTCCCTAAAAAATGCCGTTGTCAAACCTCTTCTAAAAAAGGGCAATCTAGACAAAACCTTACTGTCTAACTACAGACCAGTATCAAATCTTCCTTTTATAGGCAAGATCATTGAAAAGGTTGTCTTCAATCAGCTGACCAAATTCTTGAACTTAAATGGCTACCTGGACAATTATCAGTCTGGCTTCCGTCAGCATCATAGCACAGAGACAGTGCTCATAAAGATAATTAATGATCTTCGATTGAATTCTGATTCAGGCAAAATATCAGTTCTGGTTTTATTAGATCTCAGTGCTGCTTTTGACACGATAGATCACACCATACTCCTACATCGGCTGGAAAACTGGGTAGGGCTTTCTGGATTGGTACTTAAATGGTTTGGGTCATACCTTAAAGGGAGAGGTTACTATGTGAACATAGGCAACCATAAATCTGACTGGACACCCATGACTTCTGGTGTTCCACAGGGCTCAATTCTTGCTCCGCTCCTCTTCAATTTGTATATGCTCCCACTTGGCCAAATAATCAAAAAGTACCAAATTGCCTACCATAGCAATCCAGATGACACTCAGATCTACCTAGCCCTCTCACCCAATGACCACAGGCCTATTGACTCTCTTTGCCAATGCATTGATGAAATTAACAGCTGGATTTGTCAAAACTTCCTTCAGTTAAATAAAAACAAAACTGAAGTAATTGTTTTTGGTAACAAGGATGAAACTAACAAGTTAAATACATACCTTGACTTAAGAGGTCTAAAGACACAAAGTTAGGTAAAAAATTTAGGGGTCATTTTGGAGTCTGACCTTAGTTTCAGCAGTCATGTCAAAGCAATAAGCAGATCAGCCTACTACCATCTCAGAAACATAGCCAGAATCAGATGTTTTGTCTCAAGCAAAGATTTAGAGAAACTAGTTCATGCTTTCATCACCAGCAGGGTGGATTACTGTAATGGACTCCTTACAGGTCTTCCCAAAAAGACAATCAGACAGCTGCAGCTCATACAGAACGCTGCTGCCAGGATTCTGACCAGAACCAAAAAATCTGAGCATATCACTCCAATCCTCAGGTCCTTACACTGGTTACCAGTTACTTTTAGAATCAACTTCAAAGTATTATTAATTGTCCATAAATCACTTAATGGTCTAGGACCTAAATACATCTCAGATATGCTCATTGAATATAAACCAAACAGACTTCTCAGATCATCAGGATCAAGTCAGTAAGAGATAACAAGGGTTCACTCAAAACAGGGCGAGTCAGCGTTTAGCCATTACGCCACACATAGCTGGAATCTGCTTCCAGAAGACATCAGACGTTCACCAACAGCAGCTACTTTTAAATCCAGATTAAAAACACACTTGTTTAGCTGTGCTTTCACAACCTGAGCACTGTGCTGGTTAACATCAACTGCATTTTTATTTCTAATTTATTTTTATTTTGCTCTTATTCTTTTAACATTTTTTAATCAATTTTATTGCTGTTTTACTGTTTCTTAAAATTCTAAAGTTTTTGTGATCTTAAATCATTTGCATTTTAAAGAGACATTTTATTTCTTTCTGTCAATCATTTTATGTAAAGCACTTTGAATTGCACTTGTGTATGAAATGTGCTATATAATTAAACTTGCCTTGCCTTGCCTTAATGACACACACTTTTTGCTAAATACATGGTCAAACATTTTGTGTTCTTAAAAACTAAATATGAACTTCTTTTCTTTGCAGTATTTGAGGTCTAGAACATACAAACCATATTTTATGATCGTTTAATCTGTTTTACCCAAACACACATATTACCTAAACACATACTGTAAAATTTTAATTAAAATAAATAAAATAATTTGGGTATGTCTTCATTCTTTCAGTGGCTGTAAATAACAAGATAAAGTCGTAATGATATTCTGAGGAAAATTCTTACCTTAATGAGGTATTGTTTGGCCCCCTGAGGGTCTTGTGGTGGTTCACCCTCAATCGTGTTCAGCTCCTTTCTTATTGCTGATGACTTACTATTAATCTCTTCATCCAGCAGTGGCAGTAATTTCTGACCAAGAAAAATATTTCTGTTGTCAGGTAAATTATTACATTTTGAAAAGGCCTTTAGATTAGGAAATAAAGACTATATACTTTTATATGATTAACCAGATGCTCTGTCAGTTCAGTGGCAAGACATGAAATAGTAGCTTTGTTGTCATTCAAAAGCTGTCTGTAGAAAAAGTGAAAATAGATAGATACTTATTAATGAAATTTGTATGTGTAAACACTAACAGTACTTTACAATAATAAATGCAGAGTTCACACAAAAATATCAACCAGGTTTTGAACAACATGAATGACACAATGCTTTCTAAATAAGCTTAAAATTGTATTTGTTTTTCTCACAAACATATGTTTTCTTACAGAAGAAATTCATTAACCCAACTCAGTTGTATGGATTAGTTGTATAATACATGCATTGGAGCTTCAGAAAATCAGACACCATTCTAGAGCATTACGAAGCAATAGGAAGAACCAGAAAATTATTTAACTCGAGCGGTGTGACTGAAAATTTAGAACATTTATGGTATTATTTTCATGTTCCCATCAACCATTCATTTAAAGAGATGATAAAACATCCTGTCATAAGTTACAAGGTGAGTCAATGATGTGTGAGTAAATTATGAATCGTGTCATTTGTGGAATCAAAATTGTAAGCAGTTTTTTCATATTTTCTTCATATTTTAACCTGAAATGTTTATGTTTTTTGAAGAAATCTCTCTCCATTTCTGAAGCCTCCTCCAGAGTAATATTCTCATCAATCTGTTGTTGACCTCTACATTTAACCATGATGTAACCTTTGTGAAGAGGGATGACTTTGTTCTGGGCAATGGCCAGAATTCTTTTCTCTGTCCCTTTGTCTATGAGGTCCGGCTTGGTCAAAACAGCTGCGAGAATCACAAGGCATCTTTTGTAAAATGTATATTCAACATGAACTGGTGCTACCAATATTTGGTAAGATGTTGTGTGATGATTACGGCAACGGCTACATTACCAAGAGTTCTTGTCCCCTCTGGATCTACTTCCTGTGCAATTTTTAATGCTTCTGTTGTTGCAATGTCATTATTGCATGGAACCACTACCATAATTAAAGTTTCAGGTTTCCTAATAAATTTCGCGATCAGACTTTTGATCTACAAGAGACAAATCCATAGTTTTAAAACTGCATGTACAGTACAAAACTTAGCTTGAAAAATAACGAAAATACCAACTTGGGTTCCAATATCTGACGGTTGTCCTTGTACAGGAACTCTGGCAATTCCAGGTAAATCGATCAGCGTGAGGTCACACACATCTGGTGATCTGATTTCTAAAGTAATAATATCCTCAGAGATTCCTGCCCCATCTCCAGCCAGTTTATTCTGGGCTGTTAAACAGATACACAGCATTATAAACTATATGTTTCCCAAACTGAATTACATTTGTTAACAATGTCAACCAACTTGCATGTGTAATACCCGCAGCATCAGCCCTGACCACGCCCTGTGCACCAGCATCTCTTCAAATACTTCCCCACACTATCTTACCGGACTTTTAGTTATGTACTCCACTTCCCAGAACTCAGTGCAATCACTCACCATCATTGATTACATTCACACCTGCATGCAATCATCCACACCACATATAACCAGTATTCGACCATTCATCAAGATCAGGTCTAGTTGTTTCAATGTGGATGGTCCTTGTTTACAGTTCCAGTGGATGTTTCCTGTCTCAAGTTTGCTGTGGATGTTCCTTATACACTGGATTTAGTTATGTTGGTGCCCTTCGTGCTTGTATCCTGTGTGTCTCATTACAGAATGTCTGTTATTATGTATTAAATTGTTTTTAATATTCTAATGACAAAGTGTTAGTTTTGCTGAAACAGGGTGAATTCAAGTAGATTGGGAAACTTGCCGAAAGTGAGATAACTGTCAAAATTGTTTCCCTATCTCCATGTATTCATCCTATTTAGTAACATCAAAATAAAAAAACATGGGGTTGTTATGCTTTTTGGGTTTCTATTTTATATTAGCTTACTGTATGCTATAATAAAATAACAAATTAAAAGGGCAATTCCAACCAAACATCAACCTTACCATGAATCTTTTTACCAAAGTAAGATATCATGTGGGGGGAGTGCCTCCTTGGTGCTAAATACATTTTTGTAAAAAAATCCATAGCAGGATATTTATCATACCTGGTTCATATTTGTCATGAACGTAATATTCCTGAAAATAATAAATATTTTCCTGGAGGGCCTGTTTAAGCATTATAATTCACATAAATCCTACAAAGTAATCTCTCAAACACGTATCTATTTTAGTGACATTGATAACATATTCCTAAAAATCTTATATGGAAAACATATATAAACTGATATTATTCTGATGGACTAAACAGGGGTTTAGGAAAAAAATTGATCAATACAAGTTAAATATATCGGCTACAAAAAATGTTTTTCTTTCACTCAGAAAGTGCCTCAGTTGAATAACTTTTGTACCAGACATTTTTTATGAGCCATTTAGGTGAGCCACGCCCTAGCAGAGTTAAACACATGCAACTGTTTCCTGTTTTTGCTTCCTTACGACTAAAAAAGAATGTTCTCTTTCTCTTTCACCTACACTATCGTAAGGCATGTGTTTAATAGTTTGTAGTTTAATAACATATGTCATTTGGATAAAAGCATCTGCTAAATGACTAAATGTAAGCGCAAGTTATGTGTCATTCTGTCTCCAAAGTCATATGCACGGTAACTGTTTTATCTGACACATGTGATGTAAAAAAAGACAATTTCTTCTAAAACTTCTTTATAATCTTAAACAAATAATTATTTTATTGTCTTTATTTTTAACAAAAAACATTTGATTATTACTAACATTATATTAGAAAAATATATATTTAGGCACAATGGCGGTCCCCTCCCTGCTGCGCCCCTTTGCACTGCATACCCCCTTTTAGCACCCCTGACTTACATATATGTGAATATTTATCACCCTGTAGACCAATGAGCTAAGGTTTCATTTTTTCGAAATAGTAAAATGAGCTTGTGCTTCCTGCTTTATATTAAGAGCAATAAAGGATCGTAGAAGCCTATTATCTGTCCTCTGTTCTTCCTTGAGCTCAGTGGCTGACTCAAGGAATCAATGCGGGTCTAGCAGCTAAAATAAACAATTCCTGATAATATTATCCAACATTTTCTGTAGTTGCACGATCTTATTTGTGTTTTCCCCGATAGTTTGGACCTTTAGTTTGTTTCTTTTGAGTTCCTGTTTCCTGTCCTGTTTTTTGTCATTTGTAGTTCTTTTGTTCATTGGTTCCGTGTTGATTGTCTCATAGGTGTGTCTTGTTATCCCACTTTAGTCTGTGTATATCTACCCGTGTTTACTTTGTCTAGTGTCAATTGTTGTTAATGTGTCATGATTCGTTTTCTGTGTGGAGAGAAACATATTATGGCCAATCAGGACACAATATGTGTTCTCTCCAGTATTGTCTTTGGCCTCGCCTCTCTCGTTTCCTGGTTTAGCTCAGAGCCATTGGTAGAGGGAGTTGTGTCTTCTATATTGACTCCAATGGAACAGTTTTTTTAAAGTTTCAATAGTTCCTGGAAGATACTAGTAACGCATGGAGCTTCGACTAAACAGACCAACTGAGGTAAACTTCTAACCCATTTAAAGACGAAATTTAATGAATACAAAAATGAAAGAAATAAAGCATTTAAAGAGAAAACATTACTTCTTCCAACTCTATGAAGGCTCCGTGAATCACGTGACACGGGCTCTCAATAGTTACCTGGAAGATACTTTTGTTATAACCCTAGGGATTATATTAAAAACCAATACTGCAGTTGGATACGCTCTCCTTGCTGCACCGTAACAGTTTTTCTGCAAATGTCACACCCGTAATGTTGAAATTGCCCAAAAGAAAATAGATTGCAATGTAGTTTGACTAACCTTCTTTAATATGTTGTTCAATTAATGAAGGATCATCAAATGTAAATATCTTCTTTTCGTATTCAGTAGCACGTGCGCTCTTTAGGCCGTGACCTGCAACATCACATGAATGATTTACATCAAATACTTGATTGTACTTAAAGGTGTAAAACATCACTGATCAATGAATGATTCAAATTAAAGAGATAAACTCTCTGCTAAATAGCCATCTCTGGATAACTTTGTTTGCATGATTCAGAAGTGATTTACATTATTTAGCATTTCACTTAGAATACAAAACATAACATTACCGACTGATGAATTCACAAATGGTGCCTTGGTTTGTCGGTAAAACAGAGTGGCGTTCCAGTTTATTGCATCTGTTATTTTCCTCAGCCTCAGCTCTAGTGGACATCTGGTAACAATTCCTATATCCTCAACACAATTCATTTAACAGATGATTGTACTACTGGAAAACTACAAGTGAATTATAGAATCAGGGGCCGGTTGCATAAACTGCTTATACTAGTTTTAGGAGTTAGCCATTACTTTAAATCAGTTACTCAGGTAAATCGGGCTAGTTGGAAAATGAAAAGTAAGACTGAACTAATGTAAGTCTTAACTAATTGCTAGTTAGTCAGAGTAGTTTAGACGCATTAAGTTTATGCAACTGGAACCAGAAGTATTTTTATTTTATCTTCATTAAATAAAAACAAACATTGCAAGTTTTATTAAAATAAAAACCGATATTTTTTACAAAGATATTAAAATAGTAATAAATAAAAACATGAAATGCCATCCTGTACGTGCATGAAACTGACAAACAAAAGTAAAATGTTAAACTTCACTTGAGGTTTATACCGGGACACAGCAGGTGTTTAAATTTACATTTAAAGGCACGGTATCCGATTTCTCAGAGCCGTTGTTGATGTTCAAATCCGCAAAACAAACACATCCCTATCCCGATCTTTCGCTTTCATCAGCGCTCGGCTCGACTAATGTGCATCGTGTATGTGTAGACTGTGCAGCTTAATGCTGATTGGCTACAAGGTTGTTTTGGTACTCGGCCCGACTTTGTCTAAACAAGCGTAATTCGGAAATCGGACACCTCGCCTTTAAATACCCAATAGGACAGAAAATTGACCTCACCAGTCCCTCTTGGAAGTGCAACTCCAGACAATGCCTCCAACACAGAACTTTTTCCAGTACTCTGGTCTCCGATCACAACAATAGTTGGTAGTGCCGTGTTGAAATCTTTTTGAACTCCAATTGACCGCAAATGGTCAATCAGCTCAATATATGGACGAATGTTCTCATTCAAATGATCGTGAAGCTCTCCCCCCATTTTCTAAATGCAAAAATGCACATTTTTTTTAGAGCACGAGCAAAACGAATACCTAACTACATACATAAAATGAATTAATAACGTTGACTGAAGAAATGGTTTTATAAAAATTACTTTTATATTAAACTTTCTTTTTAAGAACTATAATGTCTTGAATATTATTATGGGCGGTTCTCTGTATGAATAAGAAACGTAAAAAAGTATAAGTGCCTGAAGAAAATCTGAAAAAGCAGTACAAATTTATCAACTTTATCAGCTAAATTACACAAGTTAAAACAGGGTCAGAGGAGTTAAATAAAAATCAGCGGTGTATTTACAATATTGAAAAAACTTAAAACAACACAATTAAACTAAAGACTGCTAATAGCATGGGATAAAATAGCCTACCTAAAATAATATGGGGCGATTTCCTGGACAGGGTTTAAATCTAGTCCCAAATAATAGAGGTTTCTTGATCGAAAACAATTTACAATGACATATCTTAAAACATATCATTGCAAAAGTTTTGTTTTAAGATGGAGACCAGTGAGTTTTTTTAAATATCTGAATTTAACTAACGCCTATAGCCTATTGCTTTAAGCTAATTCATGTCCGGGAAACCGCCCTTGAAAATCCAAATGTGATCTAGCTGACCTTTAAAAATGCGTGTTTTTTCATGCAGATTAATTGTCGTCTGGTCTGACCAGGACGAAACCTTATAAACGCTAAATACGTCATTCTTAAATTGTTTGTTACAAACAAAGACACGTCGACTGGTTTTATTGCGCTAGTTATTTAGCTGGATCTAAAAAAACATGTGAACCTGTAGTCAATTATAATATTTTCATTTTTTAATTAGAAAATCTGTAGTATATTTGTCTTCATAATTGTGACCCACCTGTGATGAAATTATGTCACAGAATTATGAGATTTAAGACGTAAATTTGTAATTTGTGTGCATTGCTGTGAATGACAGATCATAATCTTACCTTAAATATGTAGTATTCAAAATCGCTGATGAAATTAATGATTTTATTGACACTATATTATTTATGGCCAAAAATACCGGAACCGTTTAATTTTTGTCGTCTTTTTGAGCAGAAACTTTCGTGAGAAGAACCCAATTGCCGGAAGCGTATGCACACATAAAACTTTATTATTATAATAACAAAAAAAACCACGATGGGGAAAAACGAAAAAAAAAACTAGTATAAACTTAAAAAACAAAGACTTCCTGCGAGGTGGCAAAAATAAAGGAGACAGGGTATCTAAAACTACTTACAAAACACCCAGACACAGGTAGTTAATTCACGAGGCAATGTTTCAGATTCCATGACAAGGTAAAGTGATGTAATGATGTGCCGAGGCTTCGGAGCGTGTGTCGAGGAATCCCGAAAGCTTTCAGTGAAGCGCGTTTCTTTTTTTTATTATTATAGATACCACCCACATATCAACAGAAACAAGAAAAACCAGATATCAATCATGCTAGGGAAGATACAGAAAATATTTACTTTAAAAAGGGCGAGGTACAATTTGTATTGCCTTTGGATTATTTGAGGGCATTTTGGATTCACAATAAAGTTTTACTTAATTTTCAAATACTAAACAATTTGTTTACTTTCCTTAATATTTACATTTATGATTATGAAATTTGGCCATTACAATAATAAAACTAATTAAGAACATGTTTGTTTGTCTATCTTTACAAGTCACACTAATACCTAATAGGACATATTTCTGTTGTAAAACAAAATCCCCACTAAAGTTAGAATGAAGGTCTACATTGCGGCAAACATACAAAAAAGTGCATTGCCACAATAAATGAACAATTGTTTAAGGCTTTTGTTTGCAAAAGCAACACTTCTCATCCATGTATTTTTATATTAGTTAAATGAAGTTTAACAGGATAGATTATGTGTAAAATACCATAGGTCACTTCTTTAATTTTATTTGTTAAAAGATAGCTTATAGGTAAACCAAACTTCTTCATAGTCAGTCCACATCATTTAATAAACGATTACAGTATGCAATTGCATTTGGTTTCGAAACAATATTTTCCTGAAAGAGATTTCTTATAGATTTATCTTCAGGATGAGAGAAAAAAACAAGGTTTACTTATATGCCTATGAGTTGCTCATATTCTAATTTGTTTTGTTGCTTAATAGCATTCAAATTCCACTAGATATTGCACCACAATTGCAAATTCATAACAAAAGGCCAACTTGCCAGGGTTTGAGGCAGAAGAACCCAAATGCAGCAAGACACTGGGATGAACGGGTTAACAATAATTTATTAAGATGCAAGAACACAAAACAAAGACCACAATGGGGTTTAAACAAGAAAACAAGATAACAGAAAACTGATAGGACACAGACTTACTAGGACTAGTGAAATAACATTTGACATGAACTAAGTAAAACAAACACTAGACTAAACTTGACTTGACAAGAGTAAATCCAAGGGGACAGTCACAGAGGTAACCACATACGGAATACAGAGCCAATCAGATACAGGGTACAGATACAATCAGATACAATGCACGAGCACAGGACAAAAGACATGAGGATCATATATAGGGCAGTCAGACAAAGGAAGTTGAAAAGGGACAGGTGTGGGAAATGAAACACTCAAGGAAAGCTAACCAGGAAACGAGATGGTGGGAACAAAGACGCAGACTGGACAGCTGCCTGTAGACTGTAAGCTGACTGTAGATCCCTTTGAAACTTAAAACCTAAAATTAAACCTTTTAATTAAACCTTGAAATTTGTTTCTTTTGATTTCAGGGCATTCATGGTATTGTGTACATGGGATCCAGGAGGTGGACAAAAGCTTTAAAGCCTTCATTTTCCACCACAGACAAATATTAAGAGCAGTTTGTTTTAACTTAATACCAGAAGGTTCAGGAGGGTGGGTTTCATCTGAGGTGCTCAGTTGCAGAGTAACTGCATCCCCATGCTTAGCACCAAGGTGCCGCATCATTAAAGAGGTGTTATTTCCAAACACCAAGTGTCATGAGGCACTGAACCTAAATAAAAAAAAATAGCCCAACGCCCGTATTATATACATATATATGTGTATATTACTGGTGTGTACTGGTACTGATTGCCGCACCTGAATCTCATCACTTACTGTTTGCTGAGAGTGCGTGGTTTGAGACAGAGCTCCGACAAACTTTTCTAAATATATAGTTTATTCCTGTTATATCTTAAGATTTATGTTCTAAATAGATAATTCATATAGGGAAAACGTATCCTTAAGTATCCCATACCAAAATCGTCATATAACGAAATCCAGGACCGGAGCGATGACCTCTCCCCCACCGCCGCCACCGGTCTTCGAGATCCCTACCAGTAACCGCTTTGCCGCCCTCTGCGAGACGAAATGCAACGCTGTGGTCATCGGAGTCTCAATCGTCCGGAACGTACGAGCTTCCTTCAATCAAGGCAAGGTGCGCGCTCACTGTTTTCCTGGCGCCCGTGTCCTCGATGTCTCTGCGCAGGTAAATGCGATTCTGAAGGACGACGAAAGCGTTGGAGCCATATACTGCACGCGGGGGTGAATGATGGTAGAATGCGGCAGTCGGAGATCCTAAAGAAGGACTTCAGGAGCCTTGTCGATACTGTACGCAACGCATCGGCCACGGCCAGTATCATCGTATCAGGGCCGCTTCCTACTTACCGACGAGGGAACGAAAAGTTCAGTAGACTATTTACGCTTAATAATTGGTTAATATGGTGTATTGAACAGAAGCTGCTCTTTGTAAATAATTTTGATCTGTTTTGGGAGCCACCAAGTCTTTTCCGCCCCGACGGCCTGCAGCATTGGAGCGAAAATTCTGTCTGACAACATCTCAAAGACGCTACGCACCATTTGACTAGAAAGTACAAACTTTACCCTTGTCTGTGTTCCTCTCACCCAACTGTTAAGAATGTTACTGTTAAGAATGTTATTGCTTCCAAATGCATAGAGACTGTGTCTGTCCCCCGAATAATACAACCAAATAATAATTTATGTTAAAGTCAGATAAAAAACCTTATCGTGATTATACCAAAAGACAATATATTTAATGAGCAAAACCAACGCCTAAAGTTTGGGCTACTTAATATTAGATCACTAAATCAAAAGGCAGTTATTGTAAATTAAATGATCACAGACAACAGTTTTGATATACTTTGCCTTACTGAAACCTGGCTTAAGCCAAATGATTATTATGGTCTAAATGAGTCTACTCCAACAAGCTACGGCTATATGCACGAGCCACGTCCAGTTGGTCGAGGTGGTGGTATGGCAACAATCTTTAGAGACTTTCTCACCGTAACTCAGAGAACAAAGCGTACATTTAAATCATTTTAAGTGCTTGCTTTGAACCTAAGTGTTCCAAACAAAAGTAAAAAAACATTGCTTTCTCTTACATTGGCTACTGTGTATAGACCCCCTGCGCCTTACACTAATTTTCTGATAGAGTTCGCAGACTTCTTATCGGACCTATTGGTTATCGTCGATAAAGTGCTGATTGTCGGAGATTTTAATATCCACTTAGATAGTGCTAACGATCCATTAGCAGTGGCGTTTAAAGAGCTACTACACTCTTTTGGTGTAACGCAATACATCAATAGACCTACTCATCGACGTAATCATACACTAAATTTGATTATATCTGACGGAGCCGATCTTACCAATATTGATATTATACCTCAAAGCGATGTTGTTTCCGATCACCATCTTGTGACATGTACACTGCGCACTGCAGAAATCAGTTGTATATCTCGTTATCGACAGGGTAGAACAATCTCCTCAACTAGTAAAGATAGTTTCATAAGGAACCTGCCAGATCTGACTCCTTTAATACCGTTGATCACTCCCCTTTAACCCTTGATTACAAAAGCAGTCTTAAGTAGCACGGGAACATTTTCAGTAAAAGACAAACATACATTGTATGTGTCAAAATTATTGGTTTTTCTTTTTTGTCTAAAATCATTAGGATATTAAGTAAAGATCATGTTCCATGAAGATATTTTTTAAATTTCTTACCTTAGATATATAAAAGGGTCACATATGTCACTTTAAATGCAGACTGAATCTCAAATTTTTATATTGTTTGTTAAATGGCAAAATAGAGGAAGTAAAGTCTACATGGATAAATATGTAGTCCTATAGTGTTCATAACATCTGTTTACCACCTCTTTTAATTCCAATTTGTTTCATTAATTAACAATCCAGCTCCTTTAGTGTGCAGAGACAGGGTTGAAGGGTTCTTAACATGCCTAACACAAACAACATTTCTTGCATTGGTTATGGTTGCCTAAATCGATCAAACCATGAAAAAAATGATGGAAAAAGTGGCTTGTAAGCTTCGAGAGGAGCCGAGTCGTTGGGACATTCCACGGAAAACCAAATGAAATACATTTGTTTATCACTGATATCAAATATCAACACTATAACAGAAAAGTTTTATTTCTGGGTTATTCGTCAGTTGTTGCAGAATTTCTGCCGATTTTGGTCAGTCGGCACAGACTTTTTTTCAGAAAGTCGTGTAGTTGATTATGGGTATAGACTCGATTTTTTTATCTGCAGATTCCAGTCGGAGGATATCAAAACATGTTTGATATTTTGGGCCGATTTTACACCACATACCGCGTGTATCTACTCAGCGCCACATTTAAACTCACAGCATGTGAACAGTTACTTGCTCGTACTTGCCAGATTTTACAAAAAAAGCAACGGAAAACAAAAACCTTGTATAAAAAGAACACATATAAACGCTTTATATTGACAAAAGATTTTAAAATATATATTCCCGCAAATGCCCGCTTTTATATTTAGGCCTACAGTAACCTAATCGATTTACAAATCCAGCCTTACAAAATGATCCTCCCAAGAAACGTGCAAAACATGGCAACGCGTAGAGATCGCTCTGCAAACATGTAAACACACAACTCATCTGCAGGTATAGGTTTGTTAAAAATGCGGAATAACAAGTCTTTTGTTGCTGTAATACTACTTTTGTTTACTGAATGGAATGGTGGGTGTTGAATCCGCGATACGCAAGCGAATGGCAGGCACGGATCTGAGCTCCGCTATTCTTTGCAGTATCACATATGTTTCCTTTATGTGTTTACTTTCTTCTGCACTGGAAGCTCCTGTCACCAAGTCAAATTCCTTATGTGTTTAAACATACTTGGTAATAAAGCTCCTGATACAGCAAGTCTATGTATACTCTGGGTCAATTTTAACCGTTTCAGTTTTTGCAAGCAAACAGGTAGGCTGCACTGTACAAACTAATTTGTTTACTTTACTTCATGCAATTTTGCAAACTCGCTGCCTTTGTTCAATTTAGTAAGCTTACCTAAACTGTATTAAAAAAGAATAACGTTAAACTTACTAAAATATTTATTACTTTTCTGACTCAAATTTACTTAAATAAATTAAGTTGAAATTACTAAAATTGCCTGTAATTGTATGTTAACTGAACTCTATTCTTTCATTGTTCTTTATTGTACATACTTCTTAGTCATGATATGTTTAAATCAAACTTATGCAACTCAAAATGAGCAAGAAGAGACTGATCTCATAACTGGCATGAGCACACTTACAGTCACTAGTGACTTAACCAATTTTACAGGTTACATGTAACCTCCCACTGCCTAAGCACATGCACCACTCTTCTGAATCAAAAAACAAAAAAAGATGTCAAACTCTTCTAAATATCTAATCGAAATCGAGATTAAACACTTCTTTAACTTTACTGAAAAACATAAAATATTCATATTCTTTCAAATGTACTCTCCACATGCAATCTGAAGCAAAGCATGCTGGAAATTGCTGGGATTGTTGAGAAGAAAAGAAGATTCATCGTTTGTTAACATACCCACACCTGATGAGCATGTTTGCAAAAGGATGTGGCTTCAAAGTCTTTGTGGCACGGATTCCACAAGATGTCAAAAACATTTCTTTAGGATTCTGCTGGTCATTGTTGACATGATTGCCTCACACTGAAGATCTTTCAGCTGTGAATCTCTCATACCACATCCCAAAGGTGTTCGTTTGGATTCAGTGGGGAAGCGACAGAAGAAATATGAATTCACATTCCTGAAACCTTTTCAAGACAACTTTATTTTGTGACATCATGCTAAAAAGATCCATTGGTTTAGAAGATGGGTAGAAGGTTGTGGCCATGAAGGAAGGACAAACAACTGTTTAGGCTAAAATGAGAAGATTTTATTTCAAACAGAAACAGATTAAAGTCTGGTACAGCAGAATAACTAAATCAACATCAAAGATGAATTGCATGAATGCTTGGACCATAATATGGCAATAAAAGATTTATGTACTATATATAGCAAAGATTATTAGATAAACGTATAATTCAGCAAGTTTATTGCAGCTAAGATCCTCTAGTCATGCAATTACAAAAGATTTTCACATGGCCAAAAATTCCCTTTATAATGCAGATTATATTGGCTAATTTCATTGCATAACTAACTGTAACAATCGGCATTAATATGTACTCTTTAAAATATCAGAAAATAAAACATTTAAAAAAGTAAGCCATAACAGGGGATATCTAACAATACAAGGTGGGTTTTTTTTGGTTTAACCGTAGGCACCCTATCCCCAACAAAACCTCACAATTTCTACCCATAACATTTTTTAGTGCTTAACATTAATTAATTATAAAATGGCCAAATATATCATGTAAAAGAACATGATTAAGATTTTCTTTGTTCCTTCAAATCAGTCTGTTCATTTCTTCCCCAACCATGGCCATAAGTTCAAGGCGAGTGCGTAACTCTTCACGTCTTCTACTGATGCTAGGATGCTCAGACAGCATCTCGGGCACATCTGACTCAATCAGCAGACTCAGCATATCAGTCTGCAGGAGCTCAGAAGCCTCTTTTAACATAATATACTGGGCCATCATGGGAACCTGATCAGACATGCGCTTAATCATAATCTACAAAAAAAGATCAATATCAGTTTAAATTTCAGTCCTCGGATGGCTAAATTGTATGATGCACATCAAACAATCAGTCATCAATGAACAAAGCTTCTTGTAGATTGGATGGTTACAGTCATTAAAATCATTCAATCATTAAAAGATGGCTCTTTTATACTTGGCAAAGCTAAGACCATACTTTATACTGTATGTGACCCTGGACAACAAAACCAGGATAGGCCGGATACACCTTTCGCGTCTTTTCCACGGGCATATTAGTTATTTTAAATATAGACGCTCGCCAGTGTTTTCAGTGCATATAATCCAGATATCATTTGCTTATACCTCCTCGTCAATGGCTATCGTTGCCCATGGTTGCTTAGCGACATCAGACGCCAGGAGAGCGCAAAGTCCAGTGCCCGGTTGCATAAAGCACCTTAAGTTTTTCCATTACGTGTTACACTTAAGGGCTGATTTCCCTTTACCAGAGACAATAGGAGATTAATTTAAGTAAAAACGTAAGGTACACTTAAGGGAAAATACACTTAAGGTCTGTTATGCAACCGGGCCCAGAAGCATTGGAAAAAAAGGAGAACACAGTGCAGTAATTTTTCTGGAGTTGTGTTTTGTTAAATTTTCAGGTGGTGTGCACATACCATAACTGAATGATGAATTACAGGCCACCTAATAAAATAAAATATATGTAACATGTAATTGTTAAATGTGTAAAAACTAAGAAGGCTCACCTTATTATATGCATTGAGCATATCAGTGTACTGGGTTGCTACATCAAAGAAAGGTAACTGAGCATCAGAGAATGTCTCGTTCCCATTCTCGTTCAGGGTTTCAAAGTACATATCATCTTGAGTGAAGATCATGTTTTCGATATTTAACTGCTCCTTGATCCTCTCCACTGCTTTCCTTTGCTGACTTGATTGACGGTCTTCGATTTTGTCCTGGTTTCAAATGAAAAAGAAGGTGGATTAATACAGAGGGTTCAAAAAGTGAACCAATGTTGTTTTTTATTTGCCCTCATTCAGGAGCAATACTTACAGTCGTGATTTTTAAGAGATTAGGGTATCTCTTGAAACACTCTTTAGACATATCCGAGAACTGCTTGAGGATAATGCCTAACATGAAACAAGCAATCACAAATGTCTCAAGGCTGACAATTAAATTAATTAAAACTACATTAAATAAAAACATTTCCACATTTCCAAGACTAAACAAAGATGTGTGATTGTACATTTTATGGTATTGACTAAAGCAATGGCTGGTTCCTCAAGTTGGGCAATATTGCTCTGCAGAATCGTCTCAAAAGGCCTGAAGCTGCTGAAGCCGGCCAGTTCCCGTCCTCTATTCTTTAATATTTGTTCTTTTACATCTGATGGATGGTTAACTGTAATAATGTATAGATGACATGTTATTTCTATTTAATGAGTGTTAATATGAGCACCAAAACAAAAACATGCTTCTTACGGTGAGAAACATGTCTAATACAACAGTACATGTTTCATAAATTGGAATTTATACTGACAGGATGATTTTGTTCTGTCAAGATGAGCACTCCACTTCTTGTATTCTTTCCGAAGCTCCATAAACAAATTGTCTGTAATGATCAGATCCCCTGATGATATTTTCTTAATTTTATCATTGAAATCTGTTAAAGTCTGTAAAAAAAGAAATGTGTTGCATTGTAATTATACATGAGACAGTCTAGCCTTATGCAGGATTCCCAAGTTACTTCACCTGCTGCTCCTGTCACGTGGTGACAGCAGGAAACAGCAGAGACATTTCTGACTTTTTTAAACAGACACGGAACCTACTTATTTATTTTATTTGAGAGAATATGAAGCGTCTATGTAGATTAAAACAGCCCAACAGTACATAAAATGAACCAACCCTAGAAATGAAATGTACATATGTAAAACACAGTAATGCATATGAATAAACAACATCATATATAATATAAAACACAGACAGGAACAGTTTTCTGTAGATGACATACTTTTATTTAACTAAAGTTTTGAATTTGTATTTAAAAAAAATATACAGCCGAGGCGGTTAAGGATCCATTCGTTGTAGCTTTGTCAGCTCGCAGAGACACGGTCGCATTATGAGTCTGCCTTTGAAGCAGCCTTCTAAATGGGACAGCCTTACCAGCCTTCAGTCGCTCTGCTGTGACGCAAATGGTCTTTAAATGCAGCCTTCGACGCATGCACCCCCTGAATTGGGACACAGTATACTTTGCAGCCTCAAATCACCCACAATCCTTTGCACACGTGCCCAAACAACATTACAATAATTCAGTCGGTACTTTCTTCACATATTTTTTATGTGATAAAAAACTAAACTTTAGAAATTAGAAAACTTTAGAAAAAAATTGTAATTCAATTCAATAATATATAATATGGTACACTCCATTATTAAAATGAGATGTTGTATCTGTTAATATTATTTAATGGACCTGAGCTAACATGCACGTTTTATGCATTACTGAAAAGAAAATCAACAGTATGTGCTATAGCTGACTATGATTTTATTTATTTTTCTGTGTTCAAACTTTTCTGTGGTCACACTTGACATCTCTCTTTAAAGTAACCGCGGAAATGGAAACAGTAAGGACGTTGCCATGCGCTCTTAATAGACTGTCTCATTCTAGCGTTTAACGTTGAGGAGGACTCAAACCATCCAACATTAGAAGGACTGGCAGGACGCAGCCTCCCAAGGATGCGTCCTTGTATTTGAGAAACAGACACTCACTCACTTATTTCATGACACACACTTTTTTTACATGTACAAACATTTTGTATTTTTTTAACTAAATATGAATTTGTTTTCTTTGCGTAATTTGAGGTCTAGAACATACAAAGCATCTTTTATGATCTTTTAATCTGTGAAACACATACTGTTAAATTGTAAATTAAAATAAATATTTAGAAATGGTCTCTTCATTCTTTCAGTGCCTGTAAATAACAAGACAAAGTCGTAATGATATTCTGAGGAAATTTCTTACCTTAATGAGGTATTGTTTGGCCCCCTGAGGGTCTTTTGGTGGTTCACCCTCAATCTTGTTCAGCTCTTTTCTTGTTGCTGATGACTTTCTATTAATCTCTTCATCCAGCAGTGGCAGTAATTTCTGACCAAGAAAAATATTTCTGTTGTCAGGTAAATCTTTTAATATTGAAAAGGCCTTTAGATTAGGAAATAAAGACCATATACTTTTATATGATTAACCAGATGCTCTGTCAGTTCAGTGGCAAGACACGAAATAGTAGCTTTGTTGTCATTCAAAAGCTGTCTGTAGAAAAAGTGAAAATAGATAGATAGATACTTATTAAGGAAAATTGTATCACATTATTGTGTAACCCTATGAACAGTACAAAAAGAATAATAAATGCAGGGTTCACACAAAAATCTAAATTCTTTCGTCATTTACTCACACTCCAAACTTTTTTTTTTTACCTCTGCAGAACAGAATAAAGATATTTTTAGCAACATAGTAACCAACATTTTGTATTAGAAAAAGAAAAAACGGGTTTTGAACGAAATGAATGGCATAATTTACCTTATATCGTTTGCATAGTGAAGAACATGCTGCACTATCTGAAGCTATCTGTATTTATACACAACATAATGCTTTCTAAATAAGCTTAAATTTTTCCCATCAACCATTATTCCTTCAAAGGGATGATAAAACATCCTGTCATAAGTTGCAAGGTGAGTCAATGATGTGTGAGTAAATGATGAATCATGTCATTTGTGGATTCAAAATTGTAAGCAGATTTTTCATATTTTCTTCATATTTTAACCTGAAATGTTTATGTTTTTTGAAGAAATCTCTCTCCATTTCTGAAGCCTCCTCCAGAGTAATATTCTCATCAATCTGTTGTTGACCTCTACATTTAACCATGATGTAACCTTTGTGAAGAGGGATGACTCTGTTCTGGGCAATGGCCAGAATCCTTTTCTCTGTCCCTCTGTCTATGAGGTCCGGCTTGGTCAAAACAGCTGCGAGAATCACAAGGCATCTTTTGTAAAATGTATATTCAACATGAACTGGTGCTACCAATGTTGGGTAAGATGTTGTGTGATGATTACGGCAACGGCTACATTACCAAGAGTTCTTGTCCCCTCTGGATCTACTTCCTGTGCAATTTTCAATGCTTCTGTTGTTGCAATGTCATTATTGCATGGAACCACTACCATAATTAAAGTTTCAGGATTCTCAATAAATTTCATGATCAGAGTTTGGATCTACAAGACACAAATCCATAGTTTTAAAACTGCATGTACAGTACGAAACTTAGCTTGAAAAACTGAAAATACCAACTTGGGTTCCAATATCTGATGGTTGTCCTTGTAAAGGAACTCTTGCAATTCCAGGTAAATCTATCAGCGTGAGGTCACACACATCTGGTGATCTGATTTCCAAAATAATCTTTTCCTCAGAGATTCCTGTCCCATCTCCAGCCAGTCTATTCTGGGCTGTTAAACACATACACAGCATTATAAACTATATGTTTGCCAAACTGAATTACATTTGTTAACAATGTCAACCAACTTGTGTCTTTGTTTTTATGTATTAAATTGTTTTTAATATTCTGATAATAAAGTGTCAGCTGTGCTGAAACATATGGTGAATTCAGGTAGATTGGGAAACTTATTGAAAAAATTTCCCTATCTCCCTGTATTCATTCTATTAAGTAACATCTAGTAACGTAATAATTAAATAAACATGCGGTTGTTATGCTTTTTGGGTTTCTATTCTTATATTTGCTTACTGTATGTTACAATAAAAGTACAAATTAAAAGAGCAATTCCAAGCAAACATCAACCTTCCCATGAAAAACCTTAATGATCTCATGTTAAAAATCCAAAGCAGGAGATTTTTCATACCTAGCTCATAATTGTCATTGTCACTAAAAATATAATAAATTGGGCCTGTTTTGTGCATTTTAATTGATATAAAATTATATCATATCTCAAACACGTGTCCTCTTTAGTGATATTGATAGCACATGTTTATTTCCTAAATATCTTAGATATTTTAGTTTATAATGCATATAAACTGATAATTTTCTTATGGACTCAACAGGGGTTTAGGAAAAAATTGATCAATGTAAGTTCAAGATATTGTTAATACGATTTTTTAATAGTAACATGAAAGACTTGTATGCCACTACTAAAAAGTCAGCTGGAAAGTTTAGTAAACCAGAAAGACCAGTAAAAGACAAGGAGGGAAAACAGATAAATGATGATGAAGGACAGAAGAGAAGATGGGCTGAACACTTTGAGGAGTTGTTAAACTGGCCAGCCCCACAGAACCCACCAGATATCCAAAAGACTGTAGTGCAACAACAAAGGAAGAAATCTGTAAAGCCATTAGGAAACTGAAAAGCGGAAAGGTAGGACCCAACAGTATTCCTGCAGAGGCATTAAAGTCTGACACAGAAAATACAGTATAGATTCTCCATCCCCTTCTTAAGAAGATCTGGGAAGAAGAACAAGTACCCACAGAGTGGAAGGAGGGTTATCTCATTAAGATATCAAAGAAAGGCAAATTAAGCTCCTGTTCTAACTGTAGAGGAATTACACTATCTAACCCAGGTAATGTTTTTAACAGGATTCTACTGGAAAGGATGAAATATGTTGTCAATCCCCATCACCAGCAGGCTGGCTTTCGTAAAGATAGATCATGCATGGACCAGATCGCAACACTGCGCATCATAACTCTGCGCATCATCCTGGAACAGTCTCTCGGATGGAACTCATCCCTGATCATCAATTTTATTGACTTTGAGAAGGTGTGTAACAGTGTGGACAGGGCATCACTTTTGAGGCTGCTTAAACATTACAGGGTGCTGGAGAAAATTTCTAACATCATCAGGAACTCTTATGAGGGACTGACTTGTAGAGGGCCCACTGTGGTCAATTTGCGGAGTACTTTCTGGTACAATCAGGAGTGCGGCAGGATTTTTTCTTGTCACGGTTTTTGTTCCTGCTGGCCATCTATTGGGTCATGAAAGCGTCCCAGGGGACTTTATGGAACCAACTAGACGACCTTGACTTTGGGGATGACATGGCTCTTCTTTCTCACACTCAGCAGGAAAAGACCAGCATTGTGGCCGAAAACTCCAACAATGATTACGGCAGACTTCAAACTTCTGCTCAATTTCAGTTCAGTTCGCTTCTGTACACAGTCTGATATAGCAAACCAGCTCCCAGATTATCTCCGGCTCTGCACCAGCCGTCCAACCAACGAACAAAGGGCAGGCTGAGAGCCGTGACGTAGATGCTAAACAACGAATTCAAGATTGAGGTTCAGGTTAGTGAAATATAAAACGACAGCGGACATTTCTTTTCCAGTTCTTGAATATTGCCATGTCATGCTGTAATCTTGCAATTAAATTGCAGCATTTCCGACAGACTCGAAATGAACGAAGAGCTGTGTTTAACAGAACTAATCCTAACTTTTCACAATTGGCTGCATATATTTTCTTGTTTGTCACTACTGTCAATTATTAGTTTAGATGCACTAATTGTACCGTGGATGCGTAGATTTAGTTCACATAATCTGCAAAAGTCGTTCACAGCCATATTCACTCCGTTATTTTGCTAGATGGTTTTGTTTTCGCCGCATACCTGTGTTTACAGCAGAAGTTCGAGGTGGCTGAGCCGGTGCATAACATACGTCATGACCAAACGTTAAATGATTGGCTCACGGGTACACCAAAGATTTTAAACTTCAGACATCTGCCACTCCCCACCCCACGATGTCTACGATGCAAAGCAAAATAGCAGACTACCAAAACATCACCCATTGTGCTGGATAGGGAACCACTGGAGGAGGTGGACAATTTAACATATGTGACATATGTTAAGTTTGTATTTATGTTCTTGTGGCAGGTAATCGACCGTGAGGTGGCTGCCGGTCTTATACTTCCGTGTTATAGTTTGTTTATTTTGATTTAACTTTACTGAATGTTCGCCGGTCCCCGCCTCCTTCGTTCCCTACTTTGAACTGTGTTCATTGGTGCCGATACCAGGGAGGAAGGAGAGACATGCTGTCGGAGAGCCCTCGCTGCTGAGGGGCATCACGGTGCTAATGTCGGAGAGCCCTCGCTGCTGAGGGGCATCACTGTGCTGAGGAGTTTGGGCAGCACGGATGAGCGACGTCCACCAGCGGCTGCCCGAGGCAGTAGTGCTGGAACGAGATGAATCGGCTGGGACGGAGAGTAATGTTTAGACCAATGAGCTAAGGTTAAACCTTCTCAAAAATAATGAGTGTGCTTCCTGCTTTATATTATTAGGATTACAGGATTGTAGAAGTCTTTCCTTCTGTCCCCTGTTCTTCCTTGAGCTCAGTGGCTGCCTCAAGGAATCAATGCAGGTCTCTAGCAGCTAAAATAAACAATTCATGATCAAATTATCTAACATTCTATGTAGTTGTCACGGTAGTTTGGACTTTTTTTTTTTTTGAGGTCCTGTTTCCTGTCATGTTTATTGGTTCCTTGTTGATTGTCTCATAGGTGTGTCTTGTTAGCCCTCTGAGTTTGTGTATTTATACCCGTGTTTCCTTTTTGTCTATAGTGTCCATTGTTGTTAATGTTATGTTGGTGTCTGTCTTGTTTATTTTTGAATGTTTTGTTATTACCCTATTGATTATATTTTAAATCAAAACTGCAGTTGGCCCAATCTCTGTCTTCCCTTGCTGCACCGTAACAGTAGTTTATATTTCTGCAAATGTCACATGCATAATGTTGGAATAGCCCAAAAGAAAAGAGATTGCAATGTAGTTGGACTTACCTTCTATAATATGTTGTCCAATTAATGAAGGATCATTAAAAGTAACATGTGGGTACTCTAAGCCATGACCTGCAAAACATCACATGCATGATGTACATCAAATACTTCATGATATTTGCTGATGTAAAACATCAATGATTAATGAATGATTCCTATTAAAGAGATAAACTCTCTGCTAAATAGCCATCTCTGGATAACTTTGTTGGCATGATTCAGAAGTGATTTACATTATATAGCATTTCACTTTAAATAGAAAACAGCTTTACCAATTGACGAATTCACAAATGCTGCCCTCCTTGGTCGGTAAGATAGAGTGGCCATCCAGATCATTTTATCTGTAACTTTCCTCAACCTCAGCTCTAGTGGACATCTGGTGACAATTCCTATATGCTCAACACAATTCTGTTATCAGATGATTGTACTATTGGAAAACTACAAGTTAATTATAGTTTGAATCAGGGGCCAGCTGCATAAACTGCTTATAGCTTTAGAAGTCATCAATTTTTTTTCAAGATTGGTCATAACTTCTTTAAATCATTTACATAGGTATATCAGGCTGATTGGAAAAGGATACGTAAGACTGAACTAATGTATGTCTTAACTAATTGCTAGTCAGTTAGAGTTGTTAAGATGCAGTCTTAACTTAGCGGCTAGGTTTATGCAACTGGACCCAGAAATATTTTTATTTTATCTTCATTAAATAAAAACAACCATTGAAAAGAACTTCAACAACCACATTTTTTTATTAAACAAGTTATAATAAGTTAAAACATGAAATGCCATCCTGTACTTGCATGAAACTGAAAAACAAAGTAAATTCCCAAAACTTCACTTGAGATTTATACTGGGACACAGCAGATGTTAAAAATAACATTTAAATACCCAAAAGCAAAAAAAATAGACCTCACCAGTCCCTCTTGGAAGTGCAACTCCAGACAATGCCTCCAACACAGAACTTTTTCCAGTACTCTGGTCTCCGATCACAACAATAGTTGGTAGTTTGATGTCGAAATCTTTTTCAACTCCAATTGACCGCAGAAGATCAATTATTTCAATATATGGACGAATGTTCTCATTCAAATGATCGTGAAGCTCTCCCCCCATTTTCTAAATGCAAAAATGCACATTTTTATTAGAGCACGAGCAAAAAAAATATCTAACTACATACATAAAATGAATTAATGCAGTTGACTGAAAATGTGTTTTAAAAATTACTTTTATAGTAACCTTTTATTTTAAGAACTATAATGTCTTGGATATTATTATGAGCTGTTCTCTGTATGAAAACGAAACGTAAAAAAGTATATTTGCCTGAAGAAAATTATAAAAAGCAGTAAATATGTATCAGCTAAATTACACAAGTTTAAACAGGGTCAGATGAGTGAAATAAATATCAGCGGTGTATTTACAATATTCACAAAAAACTTAAAACAACACACTAAAACTTAATACAATACCCTTAAATAATCTAAAGGTCCAAGCAGGTTGAAAGTCCAAACGTGGTAGTGTCCACCAGTGTACAGATCTGCCGGGTTGGGTTTCCTGAAACCTTCGTCGTTCTTAAGAATATATCGCTGCCACTCTTAATTTATAACTTAAGAATGACGTAGCGTTAAGACGCAGGCTTGCCTTTAAAAATACATGTTGTTTCATGCAAGAACCAGTCCTGCTGCAATCTGCATGATCACATTCCTGAAATAACACGTATTTTTAAAGCCCAGCCTGCGTCTTAACGCTACGTCATTCTTAAGTTATAAGTTAAGAAGTGATATTGTTAAGAACGCCTTCGGTATGAAGGTTTCAGGAAACCCAGCCCAGCAGACCTGTAAACTGGTGGAGACGAAAATTGGCTGAGACGATCTTTGGATTGAGCCGAAAATAGAGTAGATGGACGAACCGTAATTGAGATTTTCGCAGTTACTCAAAAGTTACGATGCAGCAAACTTTTCCAAGTTGACCCAAAAATGTATTGGAGGCTACAACTCGGCCAATGTTTGATTCATCGATACGACACGTGTCAACTACACCTCGGATTCAAAAGAGATTTAAGGCGTAAATGTTTTGCCATAACAATGGCAAAAATATGTAGCCTAATTCATGTGAATTGCTGTAAATGGCAGATCATAATCCTACCTTTAAAATGTAGTATTCAAAACTGTATTTATGACTGTATGCAGGGCCGCATTAAGAGCTCACTGGGCCCCGGGGCTATGAGTTACTGTAGGGCCCCCCCACCACTTTAGGTCACCAACTACAGAGAAAGAGAAAAAAAACCTGCTTTTTTTCTAAAAAATGTTGATGTTTCATGTTTCTGGTGATCTGGTTAGGATAAGCATGAACATTTTTACACATGCTGTTAGATTAACACTAACCTGTCAACAAGTCTTCTTGCTAATAGCGAATATATAGGGGTGGGCGATGAGCTAAATGTTAGCCTATATCATCATACGGAGTCATTTTATCGAACAATATACTTCACAGTCAAGTTATATTAATTTTAATACTTAATTTTAAATGGCACTAAAATTTCATAATTATTGTGATAATTTTCAATATCACAAAAAATAATAGTAGCTTAAGAAATGGATATCAAGCTTACTGATGACAAGAATCACAAATAATAATAGAACAAAGCCACGTAAGAAATCGACCTACTTGAAAAACCTTAAGCACTGAATAATATTGTATAAAGTAATCAAATATTCAATACATAGCTTTCAATATAAATTCAACATCCATTCTTATTTATTTTACTAAAGTGATCCAGTCAAGGACGGTAAATTACTTTCTTTCTGATGTTTGATTAACATTATTGACACAATGGCGACAGCAGCTTTATTAGCAGCTTCTGTCACTTTAAGACCAAGTGCGCTGTGCAGAACCGTCTCAAGTTCACTATAGTATCAAAACGAGCATTTACAAAATGAATCCTCTCCTGCTGCTTATTGTGCCTGAGCAGTTTAAAATAATTTGTATCTATACCACAATGCTTAAATACGTGTTTAAATTATAAACTTACATCATGATGATGGCGCAGCACAATTGACATATTTCTACCGGACACATTAGCACTATCGCCACTGCCAGCCCTTTAGGCGAATAGTTTGATCAAACACAAAAAGCAATATCATACATCCATCAAGTTAATAATCAAACTTAACAGTTAATTGGTGGAGTCGATGATGACGCTGTGTCTTTATCATCAGCTCCAACATCCACCACTCCGTGATCATCAGCTTTAGTAAAATAACCCGATAGTTTTGGGATTTTACTGATCAGCTCATGTTTCCTCTGCTGTTTAGCTTTTAAAAATATCATTTTTTGAGCCCCACTCGCACGTTTTTTTTTTTTAAAGATGACATTTTTAGCTGTCGAAGACGAAGACTGTTTTTTGCGTGGCAATTTTAAGAATAGTCTTGAATGAAGTGAAGAGTGGAGGCGATTGATTGGTTGATGCGTAGGCCATCGCCTGATAGGCCTAAACTGAATTGTTGTATATAAAATAAATGCATTTGATTTGGTATATCAAATTCAAACGTGACGTTTCAATTCACCCTGCCCTGCTGCCCACGGGGGTTTGATTGACATGCGACCTGACCAATCATAACGCGAATGCGCAATTTTGTTAATAATATTAATGAGAATGATTCCATGATAATGCATGGAATATACGGCAAAGCGCTACTAAATAACAGGGCTAATTTGTGGGGGGCGTGGTAAGGCTTTGGCAATCAGATGGCTAGTAGTAATCAATCTGCTACACAGCCAATCACGGGCCCCCTCCTTGCTCGGGCCCCGGGGCTTTAGCCCCGCCTAGCCCTATTGTTAATGCGGCCGTGATCAGGGCCGCTTCCTACTTACCGACGAGGGAACGAAAAGTTCAGTAGACTATTTACGCTTAATAATTGGTTAATATGGTGTATTGAACAGAAGCTGCTCTTTGTAAATAATTTTGATCTGTTTTGGGAGCCACCAAGTCTTTTCCGCCCCGACGGCCTGCAGCATTGGAGCGAAAATTCTGTCTGACAACATCTCAAAGACGCTACGCACCATTTGACTAGAAAGTACAAACTTTACCCTTGTCTGTGTTCCTCTCACCCAACTGTTAAGAATGTTACTGTTAAGAATGTTATTGCTTCCAAATGCATAGAGACTGTGTCTGTCCCCCGAATAATACAACCAAATAATAATTTATGTTAAAGTCAGATAAAAAACCTTATCGTGATTATACCAAAAGACAATATATTTAATGAGCAAAACCAACGCCTAAAGTTTGGGCTACTTAATATTAGATCGCTTAATCAAAAGGCAGTTATTGTAAATTAAATGATCACAGACAACAGTTTTGATATACTATGCCTTACTGAAACCTGGCTTAAGCCAAATGATTATTATGGTCTAAATGAGTCTACTCCAACAAGCTACGGCTATATGCACGAGCCACGTCCAGTTGGTCGAGGTGGTGGTATGGCAACAATCTTTAGAGACTTTCTCACCGTAACTCAGAGAACAAAGCGTACATTTAAATCATTTTAAGTGCTTGCTTTGAACCTAAGTGTTCCAAACAAAAGTAAAAAAACATTGCTTTCTCTTACATTGGCTACTGTGTATAGACCCCCTGCGCCTTACACTAATTTTCTGATAGAGTTCGCAGACTTCTTATCGGACCTATTGGTTATCGTCGATAAAGTACTGATTGTCGGAGATTTTAATATCCACTTAGATAGTGCTAACGATCCATTAGCTGTGGCGTTTAAAGAGCTACTACACTCTTTTGGTGTAACGCAATACATCAATAGACCTACTCATCGACGTAATCATACACTAAATTTGATTATATCTGACGGAGCCGATCTAACCAATATTGATATTATACCTCAAAGCGATGTTGTTTCCGATCACCATCTTGTAACATGTACACTGCGCACTGCAGAAACCAGTTGTATATCTCGTTATCGACAGGGTAGAACAATCACCTCAACTAGTAAAGATAGTTTCATAAGGAACCTGCCAGATCTGACTCCTTTAATACCGTTGATCACTCCCCTTTAACCCTTGATTACAAAAGCAGTCTTAAGTAGCACGGGAACATTTTCAGTAAAAGACAAAAATACATTGTATGTGTCAAAATTATTGATTTTTCTTTTTTGTCTAAAATCATTAGGATATTAAGTAAAGATCATGTTCCATGAAGATATTTTTTAAATTTCTTACCTTAGATATATAAAAGGGTCACATATGTCACTTTAAATGCAGACTGAATCTCAAATGTTTATATTGTTTGTTAAATGGCAAAATAGAGTAAGTAAAGTCTACATGGATAAATATGTAGGCCTATAGTGTTCATAACATCTGTTTACCACCTCTTTCAATTCCAATTTGTTTCATTAATTAACAATCCAGCTCATTTAGTGTGCAGAGACAGGGTTGAAGGGTTCTTAAAATGCCTAACACAAACAACATTTCTTGCGTTGGTTATGGTTGCCTAAATCGATCAAACCATGAAACAAATGATGGAAAAAGTGTCTTGTAAGCTTCGAGAGGAGCCGAGTCGTTGGGACATTCCACGGAAAACCAAATGAAATACATTTGTTTATCACTGATATCAAATATCAACACTATAACAGAAAAGTTTTATGTCTGGGTTATTCGTCAGTTGTTGCAGAATTTCTGCCGATTTTGGGCAGTCGGCACAGACTTTTTTTCAGAAAGTCGTGTAGTTGATTATGGGTATAGACTCGATTTTTTTATCTGCAGATTCCAGTCGGAGGATATCAAAACATGTTTGATATTTTGGGCCGATTTTACACCACATACCGCGTGTATCTAAACAGCACCACATTTAAACTCACAGCATGTGAACAGTTACTTGCTCGTACTTGCCAGATTTTACAAAAAAAGCAACGGAAAACAAAAACCTTGTATAAAAAGAACACGTATAAACGCTTTATATTGACAAAAGATTTTAAAATATATATTCCCGCAAATGCCCGCTTTTATATGTAGGCCTACAGTATATAAACCTAATCGATTTACAAATCCAGCCTTACAAAATGATCCTCCCAAGAAACGCGCAAAACATGGCAACGCGTAGAGATCGCTCTGCAAACATGTAAACACACAACTCATCTGCAGGTATAGGTTTGTTAAAAATGCGGAATAACAAGTCTTTTGTTGCTGTAATACTACTTTTGTTTACTGAATGGAATGGTGGGTGTTGAATCCGCGATACGCAAGCGAATGGCAGGCACGGATCTGAGCTCCGCTATTCTTTGCAGTATCACATATGTTTCCTTTATGTGTTTACTTTCTTCTGCACTGGAAGCTCCTGTCACCAAGTCAAATTCCTTATGTGTTTAAACATACTTGGTAATAAAGCTCCTGATACAGCAAGTCTATGTATACTCTGGGTCAATTTTAACCGTTTCAGTTTTTGCAAGCAAACAGGTAGGCTGCACTGTACAAACTAATTTGTTTACTTTACTTCATGCAATTTTGCAAACTCGCTGCCTTTGTTCAATTTAGTAAGCTTACCTAAACTGTATTAAAAAAGAATAACGTTAAACTTACTAAAATATTTATTACTTTTCTGACTCAAATTTACTTAAATAAATTAAGTTGAAATTACTTAAATTGCCTGTAATTGTATGTTAACTGAATTCTATTCTTTCATTGTTCTTTATTGTACATACTTCTTAGTTATGATATGTTTAAATCAAACTTATGCAACTCAAAATGAGCAAGAAGAGACTGATCTCATAACTGGCATGAGCACACTTACAGTCACTAGTGACTTAACAAATTTTACGGGTTACATAACCTCCCACTGCCTAAGCACATGCACCACTCTTCTGAATCAAAAAACAAAAAAAGATGTCAAACTCTTCTAAATATCTAATCGAAATCGAGATTAAACACTTCTTTAACTTTACTGAAAAACATAAAATATTCATATTCTTTCAAATGTACTCTCCACATGCAATCTGACGCAAAGCATGCTGGAAATTGCTGGGATTGTTGAGAAGAAAAGAAGATTCATCGTTTGTTAACATACCCACACCTGATGAGCATGTTTGCAAAAGGATGTGGCTTCAAAGTCTTTGTGGTATGGATTCCACAAGATGTCAAAATCATTTCTTTAGGATTCTGAGGGTCATTGTTGACATGATTGCCTCACACTGAAGATCTTTCAGCTGTGAATCTCTCATACCACATCCCAAAGGTGTTCGTTTGGATTCAGTGGGGAAGCGACAGAAGAAATATGAATTCACATTCCCGAAACCTTTCAAGACAACTTTATTTTGTGACATCATGCTAAAAAGATCCATTGGTTTAGAAGATTGGTAGAAGGTTGTGGCCATGAAGGAAGGACAAGCAACTGTTTAGGCTAAAATGAAAAGATTTTATTTCAAACAGAAACAGATTAAAGTCTGGTACAGCAGAATAACTAAATCAACATCAAAGATGAATTGCATGAATGCTTGGACCATAATATGGCAATAAAAGATTTATGTACTATACATAGCAAAGATTATTAGATAAACGTATAATTCAGCAAGCTTATTGCAGCTAAGATCCTCTAGTCATGCAATTACAAAAGATTTTCACATGGCCAAAAATTCCCTTTATAATGCAGATTATATTGGCTAATTTCATTGCATAACTAACTGTAACAATCGGCATTAATATGTACTCTTTAAAATATCAGAAAATAAAACATTTAAAAAAGTAAGCCATAACAGGGGATATCTAACAATACAAGGTGGGTTTTTTTTGGTTGAACCGTAGGCACCCTATCCCCAACAAAACCTCACAATTTCTACCCATAACATTTTTTAGTGCTTAACATTAATTAATTATAAAATGGCCAAATATATCATGTAAAAGAACATGATTAAGATTTTCTTTGTTCCTTCAAATCAGTCTGTTCATTTCTTCCCCAACCATGGCCATAAGTTCAAGGCGAGTGCGTAACTCTTCACGTCTTCTACTGATGCTAGGATGCTCAGACAGCATCTCGGGCACATCTGACTCAATCAGCAGACTCAGCATATCAGTCTGCAGGAGCTCAGAAGCCTCTTTTAACATAATATACTGGGCCATCATGGGCACCTGATCAGACATGCGCTTAATCATAATCTACAAAAAAAGATCAATATCAGTTTAAATTTCAGTCCTCGGACGGCTAAATTGTATGATGCACATCAAACAATCAGTCATCAATGAACAAAGCTTCTTGTAGAATGGATGGTTACAGTCATTAAAATCATTCAATCATTAAAAGAGCCATATTTTATACTTGGCAAAGCTAAGACCATACTTTATACTGTATGTGACCCTGGACAACAAAACCAGGATAGGCCGGATACACCTTTCGCGTCTTTTCCACGGGCATATTAGTTATTTTAAATATAGACGCTCGCCAGTGTTTTCAGTGCATATAATCCATATATCATTTGCTTATACCTCCTCGTCAATGGCTATCGTTGCCCATGGTTGCTTAGCGACAACAGACGCCAGGAGAGCGCAAAGTCCAGTGCCCGGTTGCATAAAGCACCTTAAGTTTTTCCATTACGTGTTACACTTAAGGGCTGATTTCCCTTTACCAGAGACAATAGGAGATTAATTTAAGTAAAAACGTAAGGTACACTTAAGGGAAAATACACTTAAGGTCTGTTATGCAACCGGGCCCAGAAGCATTGGAAAAAAAGGAGAACACAGTGCAGTAATTTTTCTGGAGTTGTGTTTTGTTAAATTTTCAGGTGGTGTGCACATACCATAACTGAATGATGAATTACAGGCCACCTTATAAAATAAAATATATGTAACATGTAATTGTTAAATGTGTAAAAACTAAGAAGGCTCACCTTATTATATGCATTGAGCATATCAGTGTACTGGGTTGCTACATCAAAGAAAGGTAACTGAGCATCAGAGAATGTCTCGTTCCCATTCTCGTTCAGGGTTTCAAAGTACATATCATCTTGAGTGAAGATCATGTTTTCGATATTTAACTGCTCCTTGATCCTCTCCACTGCTTTCCTTTGCTGACTTGATTGACGGTCTTCGATTTTGTCCTGGTTTCAAATGAAAAAGAAGGTGTATTAATACAGAGGGTTCAAAAAGTGAACCAATGTTGTTTTTTATTTGCCCTCATTCAGGAGCAATACTTACAGTCGTGAGTTTTAGGAGATTAGGGTATCTCTTGAAACACTCTTTAGACATATCCGAGAACTGCTTGAGGATAATGCCTAACATGAAACAAGCAATCACAAATGTCTCAAGGCTGACAATTAAATTAATTAAAACTACATTAAATAAAAACATTTCCACATTTCCAAGACTAAACAAAGATGTGTGATTGTACCTTTTATGGTATTGACTAAAGCAATGGCTGGTTCCTCAAGTTGGGCAATATTGCTCTGCAGAATCGTCTCAAAAGGCCTGAAGCTGCTGAAGCCGGCCAGTTCCCGTCCTCTATTCTTTAATATTTGTTCTTTTACATCTGATGGATGGTTAACTGTAATAATGTATAGATGACATGTTATTTCTATTTAATGAGTGTTAATATGAGCACCAAAACAAAAACATGCTTCTTACGGTGAGAAACATGTCTAATACAACAGTACATGTTTCATAAATTGGAATTTATACTGACAGGATGATTTTGTTCTGTCAAGATGAGCACTCCACTTCTTGTATTCTTTCCGAAGCTCCATAAACAAATTGTCTGTAATGATCAGATCCCCTGATGATATTTTCTTAATTTTATCATTGAAATCTGTTAAAGTCTGTAAAAAAAGAAATGTGTTGCATTGTAATTATACATGAGACAGTCTAGCCTTATGCAGGATTCCCAAGTTACTTAACCTGCTGCTCCTGTCACGTGGTGACAGCAGGAAACAGCAGAGACATTTCTGACTTTTTTAAACAGACACGGAACCTACTTTTTTATTTTATTTGAGAGAATATGAAGCGTCTATGTAGATTAAAACAGCCCAACAGTACATAAAATGAACCAACCTTAGAAATTAAATGTACATATGTAAACACAGTAATGCATATGAATAAACAACATCATATATAATATAAAAACACAGACAGGAACAGTTTTCTGTAGATGACATACTTTTATTTAACTAAAGTTTTGAATTTATATTTAAAAAAAATATACAGCCGAGGCTGTTAAGGATCCATTCGTTGTAGCTTTGTCAGCTCGCAGAGACACGGTCACATTATGAGTCTGCCTTTGAAGCAGCCTTCTAAATGGGACAGCCTTACCAGCCTTCAGTCGCTCTGCTGTGACGCAAATGGTCTTGAAATGCAGCCTTCGACGCATGCACCCCCTGAATTGAGACACAGTATACTTTGTGGCCTCAAATCACCCACAATCCTTTGCACACGTGCCCAAACAACATTACAATAATTCAGTCGGTACTTTCTTCACATATTTTTTATGTGATAAAAAACTAAACTTTAGAAATTAGAAAACTTTAGAAAAAATTGTAATTCAATTCAATAATATATAATATGGTACACTCCATTATTAAAATGAGATGTTGTATCTGTTAATATTATTTAATGGACCTGAGCTAACATGCACGTTTTATGCATTACTGAAAAGAAAATCAACAGTATGTGCTATAGCTGACTATGATTTTATTTATTTTTCTGTGTTCACACTTTTCTGTGGTCACACTTGACATCTCTCTTTAAAGTAACCGCGGAAATGGAAACAGTAAGGACGTTGCCATGCGCTCTTACTAGACTGTCTCATTCTAGCGTTTAACGTTGAGGAGGACTCAAACCATCCAACATTAGAAGGACTGGCAGGACGCAGCCTCCCAAGGATGCGTCCTTGTATTTGAGAAACAGACACTCACTCACTTATTTCATGACACACACTTTTTTTACATGTACAAACATTTTGTATTTTTTTAACTAAATATGAACTTGTTTTCTTTGCGTAATTTGAGGTCTAGAACATACAAAGCATCTTTTATGATCTTTTAATCTGTGAAACACATACTGTTAAATTGTAAATTAAAATAAATATTTAGAAATGGTCTCTTCATTCTTTCAGTGAGTGTAAATAAAAAGATAAAGTCGTTATGATATTCTGAGGAAATTTCTTACCTTAATGAGGTATTGTTTGGCCCCCTGAGGGTCTTTTGGTGGTTCACCCTCAATCTTGTTCAGCTCTTTTCTTGTTGCTGATGACTTTCTATTAATCTCTTCATCCAGCAGTGGCAGTAATTTCTGACCAAGAAAAATATTTCTGTTGTCAGGTAAATCTTTTAATATTGAAAAGGCCTTTAGATTAGGAAATAAAGACCATATACTTTTATATGATTAACCAGATGCTCTGTCAGTTCAGTGGCAAGACACGAAATAGTAGCTTTGTTGTCATTCAAAAGCTGTCTGTAGAAAAAGTGAAAATAGATAGATAGATACTTATTAAGGAAAATTGTATCACATTATTGTGTAACCCTATGAACAGTACAAAAAGAATAATAAATGCAGGGTTCACACAAAAATCTAAATTCTTTCGTCATTTACTCACACTCCAAACTTTTTTTTTTTACCTCTGCAGAACAGAATAAAGATATTTTTAGCAACATAGTAACCAACATTTTGTATTAGAAAAAGAAAGAACGGGTTTTGAACGAAATGAATGGCATAATTTACCTCATATCGTTTGCATAGTGAAGAACATGCTGCACTATCTGAAGCTATCTGTATTTATACACAACATAATGCTTTCTAAATAAGCTTAAATTTTTCCCATCAACCATTATTCCTTCAAAGGGATGATAAAACATCCTGTCATAAGTTGCAAGGTGAGTAAATGATGTGTGAGTAAATGATGAATCATGTCATTTGTGGATTCAAAATTGTAAGCAGATTTTTCATATTTTCTTCATATTTTAACCTGAAATGTTTATGTTTTTTGAAGAAATTTCTCTCCATTTCTGAAGCCTCCTCCAGAGTAATATTCTCATCAATCTGTTGTTGACCTCTACATTTAACCATGATGTAACCTTTGTGAAGAGGGATGACTCTGTTCTGGGCAATGGCCAGAATCCTTTTCTCTGTCCCTCTGTCTATGAGGTCCGGCTTGGTCAAAACAGCTGCGAGAATCACAAGGCATCTTTTGTAAAATGTATATTCAACATGAACTGGTGCTACCAATATTTGGTAAGATGTTGTGTGATGATTACGGCAACGGCTACATTACCAAGAGTTCTTGTCCCCTCTGGATCTACTTCCTGTGCCATATTCAATGCTTCTGTTGTTGCAATGTCATTATTGCATGGAACCACTACCATAATTAAAGTTTCAGGATTCTCAATAAATTTCATGATCAGAGTTTGGATCTACAAGACACAAATCCATAGTTTTAAAACTGCATGTACAGTACGAAACTTAGCTTGAAAAACTGAAAATACCAACTTGGGTTCCAATATCTGATGGTTGTCCTTGTAAAGGAACTCTTGCAATTCCAGGTAAATCGATCAGCGTGAGGTCACACACATCCGGTGATCTGATTTCCAAAATAATCTTTTCCTCAGAGATTCCTGTCCCATCTCCAGCCAGTCTATTCTGGGCTGTTAAACACATACACAGCATTATAAACTATATGTTTGCCAAACTGAATTACATTTGTTAACAATGTCAACCAACTTGTGTCTTTGTTTTTATGTATTAAATTGTTTTTAATATTCTGATAATAAAGTGTCAGCTGTGCTGAAACATATGGTGAATTCAGGTAGATTGGGAAACTTATTGAAAAAATTTCCCTATCTCCCTGTATTCATTCTATTAAGTAACATCTAGTAACGTAATAATTAAATAAACATGCGGTTGTTATGCTTTTTGGGTTTCTATTCTTATATTTGCTTACTGTATGTTACAATAAAAGTACAAATTAAAAGAGCAATTCCAAGCAAACATCAACCTTCCCATGAAAAACCTTAATGATCTCATGTTAAAAATCCAAAGCAGGAGATTTTTCATACCTAGCTCATAATTGTCATTGTCACTAAAAATATAATAAATTGGGCCTGTTTTGTGCATTTTAATTGATATAAAATTATATCATATCTCAAACACGTGTCCTCTTTAGTGATATTGATAGCACATGTTTATTTCCTAAATATCTTAGATATTTTAGTTTATAATGTATATAAACTGATAATTTTCTTATGGACTCAACAGGGGTTTAGGAAAAAATTGATCAATGTAAGTTCAAGATATTGTTAATACGATTTTTTAATAGTAACATGAAAGACTTGTATGCCACTACTAAAAAGTCAGCTGGAAAGTTTAGTAAACCAGAAAGACCAGTAAAAGACAAGGAGGGAAAACAGATAAATGATGATGAAGGACAGAAGAGAAGATGGGCTGAACACTTTGAGGAGTTGTTAAACTGGCCAGCCCCACAGAACCCACCAGATATCCAAAAGACTGTAGTGCAACAACAAAGGAAGAAATCTGTAAAGCCATTAGGAAACTGAAAAGCGGAAAGGTAGGACCCAACAGTATTCCTGCAGAGGCATTAAAGTCTGACACAGAAAATACAGTATAGATTCTCCATCCCCTTCTTAAGAAGATCTGGGAAGAAGAACAAGTACCCACAGAGTGGAAGGAGGGTTATCTCATTAAGATATCAAAGAAAGGCAAATTAAGCTCCTGTTCTAACTGTAGAGGAATTACACTATCTAACCCAGGTAATGTTTTTAACAGGATTCTACTGGAAAGGATGAAATATGTTGTCAATCCCCATCACCAGCAGGCTGGCTTTCGTAAAGATAGATCATGCATGGACCAGATCGCAACACTGCGCATCATAACTCTGCGCATCATCCTGGAACAGTCTCTCGGATGGAACTCATCCCTAATCATCAATTTTATTGACTTTGAGAAGGTGTGTAACATTGTGGACAGGGCATCACTTTTGAGGCTGCTTAAACATTACAGGGTGCTGGAGAAAATTTCTAACATCATCAGGAACTCTTATGAGGGACTGACTTGTAGAGGGCCCACTATGGTCAATTTGCGGAGTACTTTCTGGTACAAACAGGAGTGCGGCAGGATTTTTTCTTGTCACGGTTTTTGTTCCTGCTGGCCATCTATTGGGTCATGAAAGCGTCCCAGGGGACTTTATGGAACCAACTAGACGACCTTGACTTTGGGGATGACATGGCTCTTCTTTCTCACACTCAGCAGGAAAAGACCAGCATTGTGGCCGAAAACTCCAACAATGATTACGTCAGACTTCAAACTTCTGCTCAATTTCAGTTCAGTTCGCTTCTGTACACAGTCTGATATAGCAAACCAGCTCCCAGATTATCTCCGGCTCTGCACCAGCCGTCCAACCAACGAACAAAGGGCAGGCTGAGAGCCGTGACGTAGATGCTAAACAACGAATTCAAGATTGAGGTTCAGGTTAGTGAAATATAAAACGACAGCGGACATTTCTTTTCCAGTTCTTGAATATTGCCATGTCATGCTGTAATCTTGCAATTAAATTGCAGCATTTCCGACAGACTCGAAATGAACGAAGAGCTGTGTTTAACAGAACTAATCCTAACTTTTCACAATTGGCTGCATATATTTTCTTGTTTGTCACTACTGTCAATTATTAGTTTAGATGCACTAATTGTACCGTGGATGCGTAGATTTAGTTCACATAATCTGCAAAAGTCGTTCACAGCCATATTCACTCCGTTATTTTGCTAGATGGTTTTGTTTTCGCCGCATACCTGTGTTTACAGCAGAAGTTCGAGGTGGCTGAGCCGGTGCATAACATACGTCATGACCAAACGTTAAATGATTGGCTCACGGGTACACCAAAGATTTTAAACTTCAGACATCTGCCACTCCCCACCCCACGATGTCTACGATGCAAAGCAAAATAGCAGACTACCAAAACATCACCCATTGTGCTGGATAGGGAACCACTGGAGGAGGTGGACAATTTAACATATGTGACATATGTTAAGTTTGTATTTATGTTCTTGTGGCAGGTAATCGACCGTGAGGTGGCTGCCGGTCTTATACTTCCGTGTTATAGTTTGTTTATTTTGATTTAACTTTACTGAATGTTCGCCGGTCCCCGCCTCCTTCGTTCCCTACTTTGAACTGTGTTCATTGGTGCCAATACCAGGGAGGAAGGAGAGACATGCTGTCGGAGAGCCCTCGCTGCTGAGGGGCATCACGGTGCTAATGTCGGAGAGCCCTCGCTGCTGAGGGGCATCACTGTGCTGAGGAGTTTGGGCAGCACGGATGAGCGACGTCCACCAGTGGCTGCCCGAGGCAGTAGTGCTGGAACGAGATGAATCGGCTGGGACGGAGAGTAATGTTTAGACCAATGAGCTAAGGTTAAACCTTCTCAAAAATAATGAGTGTGCTTCCTGCTTTATATTATTAGGATTACAGGATTGTAGAAGTCTTTCCTTCTGTCCCCTGTTCTTCCTTGAGCTCAGTGGCTGCCTCAAGGAATCAATGCAGGTCTCTAGCAGCTAAAATAAACAATTCATGATCAAATTATCTAACATTCTATGTAGTTGTCACGGTAGTTTGGACTTTTTTTTTTTTGAGGTCCTGTTTCCTGTCATGTTTATTGGTTCCTTGTTGATTGTCTCATAGGTGTGTCTTGTTAGCCCTCTGAGTTTGTGTATTTATACCCGTGTTTCCTTTTTGTCTATAGTGTCCATTGTTGTTAATGTTATGTTGGTGTCTGTCTTGTTTATTTTTGAATGTTTTGTTATTACCCTATTGATTATATTTTAAATCAAAACTGCAGTTGGCCCAATCTCTGTCTTCCCTTGCTGCACCGTAACAGTAGTTTATATTTCTGCAAATGTCACATGCATAATGTTGGAATAGCCCAAAAGAAAAGAGATTGCAATGTAGTTGGACTTACCTTCTATAATATGTTGTCCAATTAATGAAGGATCATTAAAAGTAACATGTGGGTACTCTAAGCCATGACCTGCAAAACATCACATGCATGATGTACATCAAATACTTCATGATATTTGCTGATGTAAAACATCAATGATTAATGAATGATTCCTATTAAAGAGATAAACTCTCTGCTAAATAGCCATCTCTGGATAACTTTGTTGGCATGATTCAGGCATGATGAAAAGTGATTTACATTATATAGCATTTCACTTTAAATAGAAAACAGCTTTACCAATTGACGAATTCACAAATGCTGCCCTCCTTGGTCGGTAAGATAGAGTGGCCATCCAGATCATTTTATCTGTAACTTTCCTCAACCTCAGCTCTAGTGGACATCTGGTGACAATTCCTATATGCTCAACACAATTCTGTTATCAGATGATTGTACTATTGGAAAACTACAAGTTAATTATAGTTTGAATCAGGGGCCAGCTGCATAAACTGCTTATAGCTTTAGAAGTCATCAATTTTTTTTCAAGATTGGTCATAACTTCTTTAAATCATTTACATAGGTATATCAGGCTGATTGGAAAAGGATACGTAAGACTGAACTAATGTATGTCTTAACTAATTGCTAGTCAGTTAGAGTTGTTAAGATGCAGTCTTAACTTAGCGGCTAGGTTTATGCAACTGGACCCAGAAATATTTTTATTTTATCTTCATTAAATAAAAACAACCATTGAAAAGAACTTCAACAACCACATTTTTTTATTAAACAAGTTATAATAAGTTAAAACATGAAATGCCATCCTGTACTTGCATGAAACTGAAAAACAAAGTAAATTCCCAAAACTTCACTTGAGATTTATACTGGGACACACCAGATGTTAAAAATAACATTTAAATACCCAAAAGCAAAAAAAATAGACCTCACCAGTCCCTCTTGGAAGTGCAACTCCAGACAATGCCTCCAACACAGAACTTTTTCCAGTACTCTGGTCTCCGATCACAACAATAGTTGGTAGTTTGATGTCGAAATCTTTTTCAACTCCAATTGACCGCAGAAGATCAATTATTTCAATATATGGACGAATGTTCTCATTCAAATGATCGTGAAGCTCTCCCCCCATTTTCTAAATGCAAAGATGCACATTTTTATTAGAGCACGAGCAAAAAAAATATCTAACTACATACATAAAATGAATTAATGCAGTTGACTGAAAATGTGTTTTAAAAATTACTTTTATAGTAACCTTTTATTTTAAGAACTAAAATGTCTTGAATATTATTATGAGCTGTTCTCTGTATGAAAACGAAACGTAAAAAAGTATATTTGCCTGAAGAAAATTATAAAAAGCAGTAAATATGTATCAGCTAAATTACACAAGTTTAAACAGGGTCAGATGAGTGAAATAAATATCAGCGGTGTATTTACAATATTCACAAAAAACTTAAAACAACACACTAAAACTTAATACAATACCCTTAAATAATCTAAAGGTCCAAGCAGGTTGAAAGTCCAAACGTGGTAGTGTCCACCAGTGTACAGATCTGCCGGGTTGGGTTTCCTGAAACCTTCGTCGTTCTTAAGAATATATCGCTGCCACTCTTAATTTATAACTTAAGAATGACGTAGCGTTAAGACGCAGGCTTGCCTTTAAAAATACATGTTGTTTCATGCAAGAACCAGTCCTGCTGCAATCTGCATGATCACATTCCTGAAATAACACGTATTTTTAAAGCCCAGCCTGCGTCTTAACGCTACGTCATTCTTAAGTTATAAGTTAAGAAGTGATATTGTTAAGAACGCCTTCGGTATGAAGGTTTCAGGAAACCCAGCCCAGCAGACCTGTAAACTGGTGGAGACGAAAATTGGCTGAGACGATCTTTGGATTGAGCCGAAAATAGAGTAGATGGACGAACCGTAATTGAGATTTTCGCAGTTACTCAAAAGTTACGATGCAGCAAACTTTTCCAAGTTGACCCAAAAATGTATTGGAGGCTACAACTCGGCCAATGTTTGATTCATCGATACGACACGTGTCAACTACACCTCGGATTCAAAAGAGATTTAAGGCGTAAATGTTTTGCCATAACAATGGCAAAAATATGTAGCCTAATTCATGTGAATTGCTGTAAATGGCAGATCATAATCCTACCTTTAAAATGTAGTATTCAAAACTGTATTTATGACTGTATGCAGGGCCGCATTAAGAGCTCACTGGGCCCCGGGGCTATGAGTTACTGTAGGGCCCCCCCACCACTTTAGGTCACCAACTACAGAGAAAGAGAAAAAAAACCTGCTTTTTTTCTAAAAAATGTTGATGTTTCATGTTTCTGGTGATCTGGTTAGGATAAGCATGAACATTTTTACACATGCTGTTAGATTAACACTAACCTGTCAACAAGTCTTCTTGCTAATAGCGAATATATAGGGGTGGGCGATGAGCTAAATGTTAGCCTATATCATCATACGGAGTCATTTTATCGAACAATATACTTCACAGTCAAGTTATATTAATTTTAATACTTAATTTTAAATGGCACTAAAATTTCATAATTATTGTGATAATTTTCAATATCACAAAAAATAATAGTAGCTTAAGAAATGGATATCAAGCTTACTGATGACAAGAATCACAAATAATAATAGAACAAAGCCACGTAAGAAATCGACCTACTTGAAAAACCTTAAGCACTGAATAATATTGTATAAAGTAATCAAATATTCAATACATAGCTTTCAATATAAATTCAACATCCATTCTTATTTATTTTACTAAAGCGATCCAGTCAAGGACGGTAAATTACTTTCTTTCTGATGTTTGATTAACATTATTGACACAATGGCGACAGCAGCTTTATTAGCAGCTTCTGTCACTTTAAGACCAAGTGCGCTGTGCAGAACCGTCTCAAGTTCACTATAGTATCAAAACGAGCATTTACAAAATGAATCCTCTCCTGCTGCTTATTGTGCCTGAGCAGTTTAAAATAATTTGTATCTATACCACAATGCTTAAATACGTGTTTAAATTATAAACTTACATCATGATGATGGCGCAGCACAATTGACATATTTCTACCGGACACATTAGCACTATCGCCACTGCCAGCCCTTTAGGCGAATAGTTTGATCAAACACAAAAAGCAATATCATACATCCATCAAGTTAATAATCAAACTTAACAGTTAATTGGTGGAGTCGATGATGACGCTGTGTCTTTATCATCAGCTCCAACATCCACTACTCCGTGATCATCAGCTTTAGTAAAATAACCCGATAGTTTTGGGATTTTACTGATCAGCTCATGTTTCCTCTGCTGTTTAGCTTTTAAAAATATCATTTTTTGAGCCCCACTCGCACGTTTTTTTTTTTAAAGATGACATTTTTAGCTGTCGAAGACGAAGACTGTTTTTTGCGTGGCAATTTTAAGAATAGTCTTGAATGAAGTGAAGAGTGGAGGCGATTGATTGGTTGATGCGTAGGCCATCGCCTGATAGGCCTAAGCTGAATTGTTGTATATAAAATAAATGCATTTGATTTGGTATATCAAATTCAAACGTGACGTTTCAATTCACCCTGCCCTGCTGCCCACGGGGGTTTGATTGACATGCGACCTGACCAATCATAACGCGAATGCGCAATTTTGTTAATAATATTAATGAGAATGATTCCATGATAATGCATGGAATATACGGCAAAGCGCTACTAAATAACAGGGCTAATTTGTGGGGGGCGTGGTAAGGCTTTGGCAATCAGATGGCTAGTAGTAATCAATCTGCTACACAGCCAATCACGGGCCCCCTCCTTGCTCGGGCCCCGGGGCTTTAGCCCCGCCTAGCCCTATTGTTAATGCGGCCGTGATCAGGGCCGCTTCCTACTTACCGACGAGGGAACGAAAAGTTCAGTAGACTATTTACGCTTAATAATTGGTTAATATGGTGTATTGAACAGAAGCTGCTCTTTGTAAATAATTTTGATCTGTTTTGGGAGCCACCAAGTCTTTTCCGCCCCGACGGCCTGCAGCATTGGAGCGAAAATTCTGTCTGACAACATCTCAAAGACGCTACGCACCATTTGACTAGAAAGTACAAACTTTACCCTTGTCTGTGTTCCTCTCACCCAACTGTTAAGAATGTTACTGTTAAGAATGTTATTGCTTCCAAATGCATAGAGACTGTGTCTGTCCCCCGAATAATACAACCAAATAATAATTTATGTTAAAGTCAGATAAAAAACCTTATCGTGATTATACCAAAAGACAATATATTTAATGAGCAAAACCAACGCCTAAAGTTTGGGCTACTTAATATTAGATCACTAAATCAAAAGGCAGTTATTGTAAATTAAATGATCACAGACAACAGTTTTGATATACTTTGCCTTACTGAAACCTGGCTTAAGCAAAATGATTACTTCGGTCTAAATTAGTCTACTCCAACAAGCTACGGCTATATGCACGAGCCACGTCCAGTTGGTCGAGGTGGTGGTATGGCAACAATCTTTAGAGACTTTCTCACCGTAACTCAGAGAACAAAGCGTACATTTAAATCATTTTAAGTGCTTGCTTTGAACCTAAGTGTTCCAAACAAAAGTAAAAAAACATTGCTTTCTCTTACATTGGCTACTGTGTATAGACCCCCTGCGCCTTACACTAATTTTCTGATAGAGTTCGCAGACTTCTTATCGGACCTATTGGTTATCGTCGATAAAGTACTGATTGTCGGAGATTTTAATATCCACTTAGATAGTGCTAACGATCCATTAGCAGTGGCGTTTAAAGAGCTACTACACTCTTTTGGTGTAACGCAATACATCAATAGACCTACTCATCGACGTAATCATACACTAAATTTGATTATATCTGACGGAGCCGATCTAACCAATATTGATATTATACCTCAAAGCGATGTTGTTTCCGATCACCATCTTGTGACATGTACACTGCGCACTGCAGAAATCAGTTGTATATCTCGTTATCGACAGGGTAGAACAATCACCTCAACTAGTAAAGATAGTTTCATAAGGAACCTGCCAGATCTGACTCCTTTAATACCGTTGATCACTCCCCTTTAACCCTTGATTACAAAAGCAGTCTTAAGTAGCACGGGAACATTTTCAGTAAAAGACAAAAATACATTGTATGTGTCAAAATTATTGATTTTTCTTTTTTGTCTAAAATCATTAGGATATTAAGTAAAGATCATGTTCCATGAAGATATTTTTTAAATTTCTTACCTTAGATATATAAAAGGGTCACATATGTCACTTTAAATGCAGACTGAATCTCAAATTTGTATATTGTTTGTTAAATGGCAAAATAGAGGAAGTAAAGTCTACATGGATAAATATGTAGGCCTATAGTGTTCATAACATCTGTTTACCACCTCTTTTAATTCCAATTTGTTTCATTAATTAACAATCCAGCTCCTTTAGTGTGCAGAGACAGGTTTGAAGGGTTCTTAACATGCCTAACACAAACAGCATTTCTTGCGTTGGTTATGGTTGCCTAAATCGATCAAACCATGAAAAAAATGATGGAAAAAGTGGCTTGTAAGCTTCGAGAGGAGCCGAGTCGTTGGGACATTCCACGGAAAACCAAATGAAATACATTTGTTTATCACTGATATCAAATATCAACACTATAACAGAAAAGTTTTATTTCTGGGTTATTCGTCAGTTGTTGCAGAATTTCTGCCGATTTTGGGCAGTCGGCACAGACTTTTTTCAGAAAGTCGTGTAGTTGATTATGGGTATAGACTCGATTTTTTTATCTGCAGATTCCAGTCGGAGGATATCAAAACATGTTTGATATTTTGGGCCGATTTTACACCACATACCGCGTGTATCTAAACAGCACCACATTTAAACTCACAGCATGTGAACAGTTACTTGCTCGTACTTGCCAGATTTTACAAAAAAAGCAACGGAAAACAAAAACCTTTTATAAAAAGAACACATATAAACGCTTTATATTGACAAAAGATTTTAAAATATATATTCCCGCAAATGCCCGCTTTTATATGTAGGCCTACAGTATATAAACCTAATCGATTTACAAATCCAGCCTTACAAAATGATCCTCCCAAGAAACGCGCAAAACATGGCAACGCGTAGAGATTGCTCTGCAAACATGTAAACACACAACTCATCTGCAGGTATAGGTTTGTTAAAAATGCGGAATAACAAGTCTTTTGTTGCTGTAATACTACTTTTGTTTACTGAATGGAATGGTGGGTGTTGAATCCGCGATACGCAAGCGAATGGCAGGCACGGCTCTGAGCTCCGCTATTCTTTGCAGTATCACATATGTTTCCTTTATGTGTTTACTTTCTTCTGCACTGGAAGCTCCTGTCACCAAGTCAAATTCCTTGTGTGTTTAAACATACTTGGTAATAAAGCTCCTGATACAGCAAGTCTATGTATACTCTGGGTCAATTTTAACCGTTTCAGTTTTTGCAAGCAAACAGGTAGGCTGCACTTTACAAACTAATTTGTTTACTTTACTTCATGCAATTTTGCAAACTCGCTGCCTTTGTTCAATTTAGTAAGCTTACCTAAACTGTATTAAAAAAGAATAACGTTAAACTTACTAAAATATTTATTACTTTTCTGACTCAAATTTACTTAAATAAATTAAGTTGAAATTACTAAAATTGCCTGTAATTGTATGTTAACTGAACTCTATTCTTTCATTGTTCTTTATTGTACATACTTCTTAGTCATGATATGTTTAAATCAAACTTATGCAACTCAAAATGAGCAAGAAGAGACTGATCTCATAACTGGCATGAGCACACTTACAGTCACTAGTGACTTAACAAATTTTACGGGTTACATGTAACCTCCCACTGCCTAAGCACATGCACCACTCTTCTGAATCAAAAAACAAAAAAAGATGTCAAACTCTTCTAAATATCTAATCGAAATCGAGATTAAACACTTCTTTAACTTTACTGAAAAACATAAAATATTCATATTCTTTCAAATGTACTCTCCACATGCAATCTGACGTAAAGCATGCTGGAAATTGCTGGGATTGTTGAGAAGAAAAGAAGATTCATTGTTTGTTAACATACCCACACCTGATGAACATGTTTGCAAAAGGATGTGGCTTCAAAGTCTTTGTGGCACGGATTCCACAAGATGTCAAAAACATTTCTTTAGGATTCTGCTGGTCATTGTTGACATGATTGCCTCACACTGAAGATCTTTCAGCTGTGAATCTCTCATACCACATCCCAAAGGTGTTCGTTTGGATTCAGTGGGGAAGCGACAGAACAAATATGAAGTCATATTCCCGAAACCTTTCAAGACAACTTTATTTTGTGACATCATGCTAAAAAGAACCATTGGTTTAGAAGATGGGTAGAAGGTTGTGGCCATGAAGGAAGGACAAACCACTGTTTAGGCTAAAATGAGAAGATTTTATTTCAAACAGAAACAGATTAAAATCTGGTACAGCAGAATAACTATATCAACATCAAAGATGAATTGCATGAATGCTTGGACAATAATATGGCAATAAAAGATTTATGTACTATATATAGCAAAGATTATTAGATAAACGTATAATTCAGCAAGCTTATTGCAGCTAAGATCCTCTAGTCATGCAATTACAAAAGATTTTCACATGGCCAAAAATTCCCTTTATTATACAGATTATATTGGCTAATTTCATTGTATAACTAACTGTAACAATCGGCATTAATATGTACTCTTTAAAATATCAGAAAATAAAACATTAAAAAAAGCAAGCGATAACAGGGGATCTCTAACAATACAAGGTGGGTTTTTTTGGTTTAACCGGTTGTTCTCAACCTTTTTGATTGTTTTCAACAATAATCATAGGCACCCTATCCCTAAAAAAACCTCACAATTTCTACCCATAACATTTTTTAGTGCTTAACATTAATTATAAAATGGCCAAATATATCATGTAAAAGAACATGATTAAGATTTTCTTTGTTCCTTCAAATCAGTCTGTTCATTTCTTCCCCAACACTGCCCATAAGTTCAAGGAGAGTGTGTAACTCTTCACGTCTTCTACTGATACTAGGATGCTCAGACAGCATCCCGCTCACATCTGACTCAATCAGCAGACTCAGCATATCAGTCTGCAGGAGCTCAGAAGCCTCTTTTAACATAATATACTGGGCCATCATGGGCACCTGATCAGACATGCGCTTAATCATAATCTACAAAAAAAGATCAATATCAGTTTAAATTTCAGTCCTCGGATGGCTAAATTGTATGATGCACTTCAAACAAACAGTCATCAATGAACAAAGCTTCATGTAGAATGGATGGTTACAGTCATTAAAATCATTCAATCATTAAAAGAGCCATATTTTATACTTAGCAAAGCTAAGACCATACTTTATACTGTATGTGACCCTGGACAACAAAACCAGGATAGGCCGGATACACCTTTCGCGTCTTTTCCACGGGCATATTAGTTATTTTAAATATAGATGCTCGCCAGTGTTTTCAGTGCATATAATCCAGATATCATTTGCTTATACCTCCTCGTCAATGGCTATCGTTGCCCATGGTTGCTTAGCGACAACAGACGCCAGGAGAGCGCAAAGTCCAGTGCCCGGTTGCATAAAGCACCTTAAGTTTTTCCATTACGTGTTACACTTAAGGGCTGATTTCCCTTTACCAGAGACAATAGGAGATTAATTTAAGTAAAAACGTAAGGTACACTTAAGGGAAAATACACTTAAGGTCTGTTATGCAACCGGGCCCAGGCGCTTTGGAAAAAAAGGAGAACACAGTGCAGTAATTTTTCTGGAGTTGTGTTTTGTTAAATTTTCAGGTGGTGTGCACATACCATAACTGAATGATGAATTACAGGCCACCTAATAAAATAAAATATATGTAACATGTAATTGTTAAATGTGTAAAAACTTTGAAGGCTCACCTTATTATATGCATTGAGCATATCAGTGTACTGGGTTGCTACATCAAAGAATGGTAACTGAGCATCAGAGAATGTCTCGTTCCCATTCTCGTTCAGGGTTTCAAAGTACATATCATCTTGAGTGAAGATCATGTTTTCGATATTTAACTGCTCCTTGATCCTCTCCACTGCTTTCCTTTGCTGACTTGATTGACGGTCTTCGATTTTGTCCTGGTTTCAAATGAAAAAGATGAAAAAGAAGGTGTATTAATACAGAGGGTTCAAAAAGTGAACCAATGTTGTTTTTTATTTGCCCTCATTCAGGAGCAATACTTACAGTCGTGAGTTTTAGGAGATTTGGGTATCTCCTGAAACACTCTTTAGACATATCCGAGAACTGCTTGAGGATAATGCCTAACATGAAACAAGCAATCACAAATGTCTCAAGGCTGACAATTAAATTAATTAAAAATACTAAAACATTTCCACATTTCCAAGACTAAACAAAGATGTGTGATTGTACCTTTTATGGTATTGACTAAAGCAATGGCTGGTTCCTCAAGTTGGGCAATATTGCTCTGCAGAATCGTCTCAAAAGGCCTGAAGCTGCTGAAGCCGGCCAGTTCCCGTCCTCTATTCTTTAATATTTGTGCTTTTACATCTGATGGATGGTTAACTGTAATAATGTATAGATGACATGTTATTTCTATTTAATGAGTGTTAATATGAGCACCAAAACAAATACATGCTTCTTACATGTCTAATACAACAGTACTTGTTTCATAAATTGGAATATATACTGACAGGATGATTTTGTTCTGTCAAGATGAGCACTCCACTTCTTGTATTCTTTCCGAAGCTCCATAAACAAATTGTCTGTAATGATCAGATCCCCTGATGATATTTTCTTAATTTTATCATTGAAATCTGTTAAAGTCTGTAAAAAAAGAAATGTGTTGCATTGTAATTATACGTGAGACAGTCTAGCCTTATGCAGGATTCCCAAGTTACTTAACCTGCTGCTCCTGTCACGTGGTGACAGCAGGAAACAGCAGAGACATTTCTGACTTTTTTAAACAGACACGGAACCTACTTTTTTATTTTATTTGAGAGAATATGAAGCGTCTATGTAGATTAAAACAGCCCAACAGTACATAAAATGAACCAACCTTAGAAATGAAATGTACATATGTAAACACAGTAATGCATATGAATAAACAACATCATATATAATATAAAAACACCGACAGGAACAGTTTTCTGTAGATGACATACTTTTATTTAACTAAAGTTTTGAATTTGTATTTAAAAAAAATATACAGCCGAGGCGGTTAAGGATCCATTCGTTGTAGCTTTGTCAGCTCGCAGAGACACGGTCGCATTATGAGTCTGCCTTTGAAGCAGCCTTCTAAATGGGACAGCCTTACCAGCCTTCAGTCGCTCTGCTGTGACGCAAATGGTCTTTAAATGCAGCCTTCGACGCATGCACCCCCTGAATTGGGACACAGTATACTTTGCGGCCTCAAATCACCCACAATCCTTTGCACACGTGCCCAAACAACATTACCATAATTCAGTCGGTACTTTCTTCACATATTTTTTATGTGATAAAAAACTAAACTTTAGAAATTAGAAAACTTTAGAAAAAAATTGTAATTCAATTCAATAATATATAATATGGTACACTCCATTATTAAAATGAGATGTTGTATCTGTTAATATTATTTAATGGACCTGAGCTAACATGCACGTTTTATGCATTACTGAAAAGAAAATCAACAGTATGTGCTATAGCTGACTATGATTTTATTTATTTTTCTGTGTTCACACTTTTCTGTGGTCACACTTGACATCTCTCTTTAAAGTAACCGCGGAAATGGAAACGGTAAGGACGTTGCCATGCGCTCTTACTAGACTGTCTCATTCTAGCGTTTAACGTTGAGGAGGACTCAAACCATCCAACATTAGAAGGACTGGCAGGACGCAGCCTCCCAAAGATGCGTCCTTGTATTTGAGAAACAGACACTCACTCACTTATTTCATGACACACACTTTTTTTACGTGTACAAACATTTTGTATTTTTTTTAACTAAATATGAACTTGTGTTCTTTGCGTAATTTGAGGTCTAGAACATACAAAGCATCTTTTCTGATCTTTTAATCTGTGAAACACATACTGTTAAATTGTAAATTAAAATAAATAATTTAGAAATGGTCTCTTCATTCTTTCAGTGGCTGTAAATAACAAGACAAGTCGTAATGATATTCTGAGGAAATTTCTTACCTTAATGAGGTATTGTTTGGCCCCCTGAGGGTCTTGTGGTGGTTCACCCTCAATCATGTTCAGCTCCTTTCTCATTGTTGATGACTTTCTTTTTATCTCTTCATCCAGCAGTGGCAGTAATTTCTGACCAAGAAAAATATTTCTGTTGTCAGGTACTTTTTTTTATTTTGAAATGGCCTTTAGATTAGATTGGATTAGGAAATACAGACTATATACTTTTATATGTTTAACCAGGTGCTCTGTCAGTTCATGGGCAAGACATGAAACAGTAGCTTTGTTGTCATTCAAAAGCTGTCTGTAGAAAAGGTGATAATAGATAGATACTGATTAATGGAAATTGTATCACATTATTGTGTTAACCCTATGAACAGTACAAAAACAATAATAAATGCAGGGTTCACACAATAACCTTAATTCTTTCATCATTTACTCACACTCCAAACATTATTTTTTACCTCTGCAGAACACAAATTAAGATATTTTTTGCAACATAGTAACCAACATTTTGTGTTGGAAAGAGAGAAACCGGGTTATGAACGCCATGAATGACATAATTTACCTCATATCATATGCATGGTGAAGAACATGCTGCCCTATCTGAAGCTATCTATATTTATACACAACATAATGCTTTCTAAATAAGCTTAAATTTTTCCCGTCAACCATTATTCCTTGAAAGAGATGATAAAACATCATGTGAAGATAAGTAAGGTGAGTAAATGATGTGTGAGTAAATGATGAATCGTGTCATTTGTGGAGTCAAAATTGTAAGCAGATTTTTTATATTTTCTTCAGATTTTAACCTGAAATGTCTATGATGTCTGAAGAAATCTCTCTCCATTTCTGAAGCCTCCTCCAGAGAAATATTCTCATCAATCTGTTGTTGACCTCTACATTTAACCATGATGTAACCTTTGTGAAGAGGGATGACTTTGTTCTGGGCAATGGCCAGAATTCTTTTCTCTGTCCCTCTGTCTATGAGGTCCGGCTTGGTCAAAACAGCTGCGAGAATCACAAGGCATCTTTTGTAAAATGTATATTCAACATGAACTGGTGCTACCAATATTTGGTAAGATGTTGTGTGATGATTACGGCAACGGCTACATTACCAAGAGTTCTTGTCCCATCTGGATCTACTTCCTGTGCCATTTTCAATGCTTCTGTTGTTGCAATGTCATTATTGCATGGAACCACTACCATGTTTAAAGTTTCAGGATTACTAATAAATTTCATGATCAGAGCTTTGATCTACAATACACAAATCCATAGTTTTAAAACTGCATGTACGGTACAAAACTTAGTTTGAAAAAAAAAGAAAATACCAACTTGGGTTCCAATATCTGATGGTTGTCCTTCTAAAGGAACTCTGGCAATTCCAGGTAAATCGATCAGCGTGAGGTCACACACATCTGGTGATCTGATTTCTAAAATAATAATTTCCTCAGAGATTCCTGACCCATCTCCAGCCAGGTTATTCTGGGCTGTTAAACACATACACAGCATTATAAACTATATGTTTCCCAAACTGAATTACATTTGTTAACAATGTCAACCAACTTGTATATTTGTTTTTATGTATTAAATTGTCTTTAATATTCTGATAATAAAGTGTCAGTTGTGCTGAAACAGGGTGAATTCAGGTTAAGTAACATCTAGTAACATCGTAATAAAAAAACATGGGGTTGTAATGCTTTTTAGGTTTCTATTTTTATATTAGCCTATGTTACAATCAAAGAAAATATTAAAAGAGCAATTCCAAGCAAACACCAACCTTACCATGGAAAACCTTACTGATATCATGTGGGGGGAAATGCCCCCTTGGTACTAAATACATTTTTGTTAAAAAATCCAAAGCAGGAGATTTTTCATACCTGTTTCATAATTGTCATTGTCACTAAAAATATAATAAATATGTTCCTGGTGGGCCTGTTTTGTGCATTTGTGCATAAATCCTACAAAGTATATCATCTCTCAAACACGTATCCTTTTAAGTGACATTGATAGCACATGTTTATATCTGAGATATCTTAGTTTATAACTTATAAAAACTGATATTTTTTTATGGACTCAACAGGGGTTTAGGACAAAATAGATCAATATAAGTTCAATATATTGTTAATACAATTTTTTATTCTTTCCCTCAGAAAATGCCTCTGTTGAATAACTTTTGTACCTGACATTTTATGAGCCATTTCGGTTAGTCACATCCTTTTATTGGAACTGCTAGCGGAGTATACTGCACAAACACAGGAAGCTGTTTCTTGTTTTTATCCTTATTTACGACTACACCTGCACTATCGAAAAGCATGTGTTAATTAGTTTGTAGTTTAATTGGTTAATTTTGCTGTTTAACCTGTCTCCAAAGTCATGGATGACTGGTTTATCTGGCACATGTGATGTAATAAAATAAATTTTCTAACTTAACTTATCTAACTGTAGAGGAATTACACTACTATCTAACCCAGGGAATGTTTTTAACAGGATTCTACTGGAAAGGATGAAATATGTTGTTGGCTCCCATCTACAAGACCAACAGGCTGGCTTTCGCAAAGATAGATCATACACGGACCAGATCGCAACTCTGCGCATCATCCTGGAATAGTCTCTCGAGTGAAACTCATCCCTGATCATCAACTTTATTGACTTTGAGAAGGTGTTTAACAGTGTGGACAGGGCATCACTTTGGGGGCTGCTTAGACATTAAAGGGTGCCGGAGAAAATTTCTAACATCATCAGGAACTCTAATGAGGGTACTTTCTGGTAAAAACAGGAGTGCAGCAGGATTTTTTGTTGTCACCATTTTTGTTCCTGCTGGGCATCGATTGGGTCATGAAAACGTCCCAGTGGACATTATGGAATCAACTAGATGACCTCGAATTTGCGGATGACCTTTCCCTTCTTTCTCACACCTAGCACCAGATGCAGGAAAAGACCAGCATTGTGGCAGAAAACTCCTACCCTGACTACGTCAGACTTCGTACTTCTGCTCAATTTCAGTTCTATTCGCTTCTGTACTCAGTCTGACATGACAAACCAGCTCCCAGATTATCTCCGGCTCTGCACCAGCCTTCCAACCAACGAACAGAGGGCAGGCTGAGAGCCGTGATGTAGACGCTAAACAACGAATTTAAGATTGTAGTTTAGGTTAGGGAAATATAAAACGACAGGAACATGGAGACACGGGATGCTATTCGCTCTATTGTGGAGAATATTCCAAGCATTTTCCAACTGAAGCCCGAACAAGAAGAGTGTTTTGATCACATTTTGATTTGTGATGTTGTGGCCCTACTCCCGACAGGTTTTGGGAAAAGTTTAACTTATCAACTTTGACCGATCATCAGCGAGAAATAACAGGTCAGTGTTTCCTTTCTTTTCCAGTTCTTGAATATGGCCATGTGATGCTGTAATCTTGCAATTAAGTTGCAGCATTTCCGACAGACTCGAAATGAACGAAGAGCTGTGTTCAACAGGACTTGTCTCAACTTTGACAGTTGGCTGCAAATATTTTCTTGTTTGTCTCTACTGTCAAATATTAGTTTACTTGAACTAATTGTATGCTCAGCGAAGTAGCAGAATTTGGTATTACCAGGCTAGAAAACTCGACTCACCTTTGCCTCAACATCCACAATGGGAAGAGCAAGGTCCTGAAGGTCAACACTACCAACACATCAACCATCGGCCTGGAAAGGGAACCACTGGCGGAGGTGGACAATTTAACATATGTGACATATGTTAAGTTTGTATTTATGTTCTTGTGGCAGGCAGTCGACCGTGAGATGGCTGCCGGTCTTTTATTTCCGTGTTATAGTTTGATAGGAAGTTCCCGCCTCCTTCCTTCCCTACTTTGAACTGCATCGCGGTGCTGAGGAGTTCTGGCAGCACGGACGAGGAACGTCCGCCAGCGGCTGCCTGAGGCGGTGGTGCTGGAAAGCGATGAAACTGCTGGGATGGAGAGTTCGCTGCAGTGCTCCTGGGCCGTGGTGGGGTGGTGGCCGTCCCGTGAGCCGGAATCCTGCTGCCAACAGCCATGAAGGTGAGGAGCAGGAAACGGGGGACTTGCTAACAGCTGCCCTCAGCCGGAGGAGCCATCGGCGGAGGTAGATCGAGCCGTCCAACAAGCGTCCAGTACCACCGCATGGCCACGCGAGGAAGAGCCTTTCGGCTGGCTGAGGACCGAGCGACAGTGTGTCAGGGGCACCGGACCAGATTTTTTTTCTTTTTCCTCTCTCCCCTCTCTTGTCGCTGTCGCTCCTTATATTTCCATCTCCCTTTCTCTCGTCTGTCCATACACCCAGGTGCTACGGCCACCGAGACGGGTTCTTGTGGGGGGGAGTAGATCGCCGTCTCGGGAGTTCCCCTGGCCTGCGAGGGGTAATGGGGGTATGTGACGAGCAAGGCGGGACAAGAGATGTAAGGGAATGACGCGGGGCTTGTGACGTAAGTGATAATGAGTGTCAGCTGCACGTTGCACCAGCTCCGTATCTCTCACGATGGAGATCGGAATCATAAAAGGACGAGATGCAGAGTGTACGACGAGACAGGACCGGGCCCGGACATTTGTTAAATTTGTATTTATTTTCTTTTAGCCTTGAAACAGTTGGCGCCCAGACTTGGAAGCCAATGTCAATGGTACTGGCCATATTTTGTGACAGCTAGAGAGACTGGCCCAGGACCGGGATGCCTGGAGAATCCTTGTCATTAGCCTATATCCCAGTAGTTGTAACAGGCGGAAGTAAAGTAAGTAATGTTTAGACCAATGAGCTAAGGTTTAACATTTTCAAAAAAGTATAATTAGCTTGTGCTTCCTGATTTATATTATTAGGATTACAGGATTGTAGAAGTCTTTGCTTCGGTCCTCTGTTCTTCCTTGCAGCTCTCTGGCAGCAAAAATAAACAATTCCTGATCAAATTATCGAACATTCTCTGTAGTTGTCACGGTAGATTTGACTTTTAGTTGTTTTGTTTTTTTGAGATCCTGTTTCCTGTCCTGTTTTATAGTCATTTGTAGTTCTTTTGTTCATTGGTTCCCTGTTGATTGTCTCATAGGTGTGTCTTGTTAGGCCTCTTGAGTTTGTGTATTTATAACCGTGTTTCCTTTTTTTCCTATAGTTAATGCTATTAACTATGTATTTTTGTCTTGTTAATTTTTGAATGTTTTGTTTTGTTATATATTAAAAATCAAAACTGCAGTTGGATCCAATCTCTGTCTTCCCTTGCTGCACCATAACAATAGTTCATATTTCTGCAAATGTCACATCCATAATGTTGGAATTGCCCAAAAGAAAAGAGATTGCAATGTAGTTGGACTAACCTTCTCTAATATGTGTTCCAATTAATGAAGGATCATTAAATGTAATTACGTTCGGTGTGTATGCACTGACACGTGCGCCCTGTAGCCCATGACCTGCAACATTACATGCATGATTTACTTCAAATACTTGATATTTGCTGATGTAAAACTTCAATGATCAATCAATGAAAGCAATTAAAGAGATAAACTCTCTGCTAAATAGCCATATCTGGATAACTTTGTTTGCATGATTCAGAAGTGATTAACATTATATAGCATTTCACTTAGAATAGAAAACAGCTTTACCAACAAACAAATTCAAAGATTCTGCATTCCTCTGTCGGTAAGACAGAGTGGCCTTCCAGATTAGTTCATCTTTTACTTTCCTCAGCCTCAGCTCTAGTGGACATCTGGTGACAATTCCTATATGCTCAACACAATTCATTTATCAGATGATTGTACTATTGGAAAACTACAAGTGAATTATAGAATCAGGGGCCAGTTGCATAAACTGCTTGAAGCTTAGTCATACATTTTTTTCAAGATTGGTCATATCTTCTTTAAATCATTAACATAGGAAAATCGAGCTAATTGGAAAAGTATATGTAAGACTGAACTAATGTATGTCTTAACTAATTGCTAGTCAGTTAGAGTTATTAAGATGCAGTCTTAACTTAGCGGCTAAGTTTATGCAACTGGACCCAAAAGTATTTTTATTTTGTCTTCATCAAATAAAAACAACCATATCACGTTTTTAATTATAAAAAACATTTTTTTATAAAGTTCTTAAAATAATAAGTAAAAACATGAAATGCCATCCTGTACTTGCATGAAACTGACAAACAAAGTAAATTGTTAAAACTTCGCTTCAGATTTAAACTGGAATTCAGCAGATGTTCAAAATAACACTTAAATACCCAAAAGCAAAGAAAATAGACCTCACCAGTCCCTCTTGGAAGTGCAACTCCAGACAATGCCTCCAACACAGAACTTTTTCCAGTACTCTGGTCTCCGATCACAACAATAGTTGGTAGTGCCATGTTTAAATCTCTTTGAACTCCAATTGTTCGCAAAAGATCAATCAGATCAATGAATGGACGAATGTTCTCATTTAATTTATCATGAAGCTCTCCCCCCATTTTCTAAATGCAAAGATGCACATTTTTATTAGAGCACGACCAAAAATAAAATCTAACTAGATACCTAAAATGAATTAATGCAGTTGACTGAAAAAATGAGTTTTTAAAAATTGCTTTTATAGTAACCTTTCATTTTAAGAACTATAATATCTTGAATATTATTATGAGCTGTTCTCTGTATGAAAACGAAACCTAAAAAAGCGTATTACCCTTTTAAATTATAAAATTATAAAAAGCAGTAAAAATGTATCAGCTAAATTACACAAGCTTAAACAGGGTCCGATGAGAACAAATATCAGCGGTGTATTTACAATATTAAAAAAAAATAAAACACACTAAAATTTAATACAATACCCTAAAATAATCTAAAGGTCCAAGCAGGTTAAAAGTCCAAATGTGATAGTGTCCAACAGTGTACAGATCTGCTGGGCTGAAACCTTCGTATTCCTACATCGATCTTAAGAATATATCGCTACCACTCTTAATTTATAACTTAAGAATGACGTAGCGTTGACGTGGCCTTTAAAATGGGTGTTATTTCATGGAAGATCCGGAATGTGATCATGCAGATTGCAGCAGGACTGGTCTGACCAGGGCTGGTTTCCCAGTCCTGCTGCAATCTGCATGATAAAATTCCGGATCCTGAAATAACACGTACATTTTTAAGGCCAGCCTGCGCTACATCATTCTTAAGTTAAAGTTAAGACGTGATATATTGTTAAGAACGACGTATTTATACGAATCTCACCGTAATTGAGATTTTCGAAGTTACTTAAAAGTTACGATGCAGCAAACTTTTCAAAGTTGACCCAAAAATGTATTGGAGGCTGTAACGCGGCTAATGTTTGATTCATCGATACGACACGTGTCAACTACACCTCGGAATTTAAAGAGATTTAAGGCGTAAATGATTAGCCATAACAATGGCACAAATATGTAGCCTAATTCATGTGAATTGCTGTAAATGTCAGATCATAATCCTTCCTTTAAGATGTAGTTTTCAAAATTGTATTTATGACTGTATGATAAACCCGAGAAATTGATGATTTTATTGACACTACACTTTATTATTTATGCCCAAAACTCGTCTTTTTTTGGTAAAAAAAAACCTACGATTTTTGTATCAATTATTTGAGAAACATTTTTTTTACAACCAGAAAGGTTAAACAGAACATAATTTTAAATAACGTGATCAAAGATCAGGACTGCGTTTCCCTATAACGTTGTCTCTTAGCGTGCTACAAAGAGTCAAAAGGTACATCTTAACCACAGGTGGGCCTATACACCTTTTTTACGTGTGTTCCCCGAACTATACTTGTTATGATTTCTCAGGGAAGAACCCAAGTGCAGGCAAGCACGAGACGGCAGGTAGGGGTAACAGGGGTTTATTGAACATAAACAAGACAAAAAGGCAAAACAAAACCCACAAGGGGGAAAACAGGACAAGATATATAAATATAAATAAACAAGGACAAGGACTAACTAAACTACAAAACAAAGTACTTGAAATGAACACTGAACTAACACTTACAAGACACGGGGAAACAGGAACAAGGCAAGACTGGGTAAGATTACCAGCAAAACAGAAGCAATCAATTGAGCATAAGCACAAGCATCTACACGTAACGAACCAGCACAAGACAATGAAACAAGAGGACTCTTATAGGGGATAATTAATACGGGACAGGTGAAACAGATGAAACACTAAGGGGAAGCTAATGACACGGAAAGGGCGGGAAACACAGACGAGACTCGGGGAGAGTATGGAAGGCCAAAAGGTCCAAAATGTCTCTCCCCACATGAAACCATAGGTTATGCCATGACTCCACTTAAATAACACGAATAAACATGACATGATAGTGGAATCATGACATAAGCCCCCCCTCAAATGAACACCTCCAGGTGTTCATCAAGGGGAAACTAACAAGACAAGACTAACTTGGACAAGGACAAAAACCAGACAGACAAGGCAAACATGACAAGAGGCATACACGACAAGACAATCAGCGGGTTTGGGTGGGACAGCAAAAACAACAAACATGGAAGGGGGGGGGGGGGTGGGGGCAAACAAGACAACATAGGGGGAAGTCCAGAAGGGGCAGGGCTGGGAGGGGAAGTCCTAGCCCTGGGGGACGCGCCAGATCGCGGAGCCCCAGGGGGCTTGACAGGGAAAGTCCTGAGGGGAACTGTTCTTGTCCCCTGCAGGACTGTAGGGCTTGACGGCGGCTGGGCAGCCGGACTTGACGGCGGCTGGGCAGCCGGACTTGACGGCGGCTGGGCAGCCGGACTTGACGGCGGCTGGGCAGCCGGACTTGACGGCGGCTGGGCAGCCGGACTTGACGGCGGCTGGGCAGCCGGACTTGACGGCGGCTGGGCAGCCGGACTTGACGGCGGCTGGGCAGCCGGACTTGACGGCGGCTGGGCAGCCGGACTTGACGGCGGCTGGGCAGCCGGACTTGACGGCGGCTGGGCAGCCGGACTTGACGGCGGCTGGGCAGCCGGACTTGACGGCGGCTGGGCAGCCGGACTTGACGGCGGCTGGGCAGCCGGACTTGACGGCGGCTGGGCAGCCGGACTTGACGGCGGCTGGGCAGCCGGACTTGACGGCGGCTGGGCAGCCGGACTTGACGGCGGCTGGGCAGCCGGACTTGACGGCGGCTGGGCAGCCGGACTTGACGGCGGCTGGGCAGCCGGACTTGACGGCGGCTGGGCAGCCGGACTTGACGGCGGCTGGGCAGCCGGACTTGACGGCGGCTGGGCAGCCGGACTTGACGGCGGCTGGGCAGCCGGACTTGACGGCGGCTGGGCAGCCGGACTTGACGGCGGCTGGGCAGCCGGACTTGACGGCGGCTGGGCAGCCGGACTTGACGGCGGCTGGGCAGCCGGACTTGACGGCGGCTGGGCAGCCGGACTTGACGGCGGCTGGGCAGCCGGACTTGACGGCGGCTGGGCAGCCGGACTTGACGGCGGCTGGGCAGCCGGACTTGACGGCGGCTGGGCAGCCGGACTTGACGGCGGCTGGGCAGCCGGACTTGACGGCGGCTGGGCAGCCGGACTTGACGGCGGCTGGGCAGCCGGACTTGACGGCGGCTGGGCAGCCGGACTTGACGGCGGCTGGGCAGCCGGACTTGACGGCGGCTGGGCAGCCGGACTTGACGGCGGCTGGGCAGCCGGACTTGACGGCGGCTGGGCAGCCGGACTTGACGGCGGCTGGGCAGCCGGACTTGACGGCGGCTGGGCAGCCGGACTTGACGGCGGCTGGGCAGCCGGACTTGACGGCGGCTGGGCAGCCGGACTTGACGGCGGCTGGGCAGCCGGACTTGACGGCGGCTGGGCAGCCGGACTTGACGGCGGCTGGGCAGCCGGACTTGACGGCGGCTGGGCAGCCGGACTTGACGGCGGCTGGGCAGCCGGACTTGACGGCGGCTGGGCAGCCGGACTTGACGGCGGCTGGGCAGCCGGACTTGACGGCGGCTGGGCAGCCGGACTTGACGGCGGCTGGGCAGCCGGACTTGACGGCGGCTGGGCAGCCGGACTTGACGGCGGCTGGGCAGCCGGACTTGACGGCGGCTGGGCAGCCGGACTTGCACATCGTGGACACACGGGACACAGGATCTCTGGACCCGGGACCACAGGACTCGGGACCGCCCGAACGGGATCCACAGGACTCGGGACCGCCCGAACGGGATCCACAGGACTCGGGACCGCCCGAACGGGATCCACAGGACTCGGGACCGCCCGAACGGGATCCACAGGACTCGGGACCGCCCGAACGGGATCCACAGGACTCGGGACCGCCCGAACGGGATCCACAGGACTCGGGACCGCCCGAACGGGATCCACAGGACTCGGGACCGCCGGACTCTGCCTGGACTGCACTCCCCTCTTGGGTCTCTTCCTCCGAGAACGGCCCATGGGGAGTGTGGTCGACGGAAGAGAGGCAGTTGGAGGCACGACTAGCTCCGTGCCGGAGGAGTCGGAAGGAGAGTCCCACGACTGCCTCCGTGGGCGTCGTCCACGGAATCTGGTGGATGGTGGAGAGACTGCGGATGGTGGGGAGAGGCCCATGACCCTGATTTGCAGGGAACGACCCTCGGGGATGACGGCCAGCGGAGAAGGAGAGCAGACCTCAACTGAGACCCTGGGCTCCGGCCGATCCATGGCGTACCTGATCAGTCTGGTGAAGCCCAGTGGTCTCAGCGTCTGCATCTCCCCCCGCGTCAGAGGATAGTTGAGGCCGCCATTGAACAGGACCATCTGTTCCTGCTCATCATGGACCATCTCCCCTGCAGCCTCGAAGAAGCGATCCACGAAGTCAAGCACGTCGCCGTATCCCTGACGAACATTGCACAGGCGACGGGCCTGACTTGCACGTCTCGCTTCCATGCCTGCTGGGTTCAGTTGTGGCTGGTTCGTTCTGTTACGATTTCTCAGGGAAGAACCCAAGTGCAGGCAAGCACGAGACGGCAGGTAGGGGTAACAGGGGTTTATTGAACATAAACAAGACAAAAAGGCAAAACAAAACCCACAAGGGGGAAAACAGGACAAGATATATAAATATAAATAAACAAGGACAAGGACTAACTAAACTACAAAACAAAGTACTTGAAATGAACACTGAACTAACACTTACAAGACACGGGGAAACAGGAACAAGGCAAGACTGGGTAAGATTACCAGCAAAACAGAAGCAATCAATTGAGCATAAGCACAAGCATCTACACGTAACGAACCAGCACAAGACAATGAAACAAGAGGACTCTTATAGGGGATAATTAATACGGGACAGGTGAAACAGATGAAACACTAAGGGGAAGCTAATGACACGGAAAGGGCGGGAAACACAGACGAGACTCGGGGAGAGTATGGAAGGCCAAAAGGTCCAAAATGTCTCTCCCCACATGAAACCATAGGTTATGCCATGACTCCACTTAAATAACACGAATAAACATGACATGATAGTGGAATCATGACATATACTATGCTGTCCAGTGCGGGGGTGCTGAATTAATGGATATCGATCGTTTGATTGTCTTATCCACGATGCATGTACTGTTTCACTGCATTATATAGGATAAAAGACGAACTTTAAATAGATGAAATTGCATTTACTAGGGCTCATAGAATCTCATAAAAATAATCCAAATTGCAAACTAAATCCAACTCTGGATGCTAAACCGCAACCAAAATGTAACCTATCATGCCTCAATCTGCACACTGACAATGGTCTTTGAAAGAGACATTTATAACAGGGGTTCCCGAACTCTGGGTCATAAGGAGGGCCGCGGGAAGTCATAATTGTGCAGCCCTAAAATAAGATATTTTTATATTGCAATTAAATGTATTCATTCACAACAAGAAAAACAAAAAGTAAAGGGATTGAATGTGTTTTTTTGGGGGATAAAATCAACAGGTAATAGCAGGAAAAACACCTAGAGCTGAATTTAGGGGCTGCTCCGTTGAGTTTGTCTTGACAAAGCTAGACCATCCAGCAAGATCCAAAAGCTGCTGAATATGCTGTTAACTTTTCTATACTTATAGTTGCAGCATAAATTGTAGCCAGGTTTGTACACTAAGGCCCGGTTTCATAGACGCAAACCAGGACTATGCCTTACTTGAATTAAGATATTTATGTCGCTTTTATAAAAATGCTTTAGAAGAATACATTTCTGGTGTGTATCTTGAGACATAACAATGGTACAGATATATATAAAGATATTTATGTGCAAGTTATTTTCAGTTTCGACAGGTCACACATCCATTTTAGTCTGGGACTAGCCTTAAACCTGAAACCAGGCCTAAATTACTCCACAGATGGCGCTGTCTTTGATTTAGTTAAATATATCGCTGTAACGCTGCAGTTTGACTTGATATTATTAAAAGCTAACAACCTTCAGTGTAAAGACAATGATATTCTTTGCATGAAAACACATCAATACTAGTGTATTTAACTTTAGAATTCTATTTGTATAGATTGCGATGTAAAGAAACTTTTTTCCATAGTGGCAGAAACGTTTTTTTCACGTCATGATCACGTCGTGCAGCCAACCACCAAGCAAGTGGTCCTGAACAAGAAGAGACAACGGAGTCCGATGCAGCCTGTCTCCATTCCGATGCAGCCGGCGTCGCAGCTGGCATCCCAACCAGTGCAGCCAACAATCTAGTCGGCATTCCAGCCGGCTGAGACTAACATTAGCCTATCTGTGGCAGAATGAGCTGTAAATGCAGTGAATGCATCTTGAGCAAACAGAATAAACGAAGATGAGAAGGTCTCAGCTTCTAGATTCACAAAACTTGTGTCCTTGAAGAGTTTGCGCAGATTTCTGAATTATTGTTCAAAACATTGAGCCGACTTCAATCCCAGCATAATGCTTGAATTTCCTCAACAAGAACATGTATAATAATCTTAACATCATAATCACTTGAGTGTTTAGCTTATATGTTCTAAACATCTGCTAATTTGGGCGGTCTGCTTTACTAGCGGCTTTTTCATTCGCTCTGAGATCAAATGCGTTCTTCTGTGGCTTCATAACCATTTGTTTTTAAAACACATGCAGGATATAATGGCCATGTACACACAGTTATTTAGTATTTTAATTCGTTTTACACTTTACAACAGAAACCAAACAAACTTAAAATGAAGGCTCTAATAAGCGTTTAAATGCGTCATTAACAGCTAGTTACAAAACAAGTTAGAGAAACAAGTCTGCCCACATATTCACAGATTTACGTTGGTCTTAACTTTGTTTCAAGGTCATGAAGTGAATCATACTTAGGAAGAATAAGGCCCAACACACTAGCATGTCAGTTCCGAATGTTGTGATGCAGCAAGAACAAAGAATGTGAGGACACCTAAAGATTGAATGGGTTGCTCCAAAAAAAGATTAGTCTTAAATCTACTTTCAATAAAGGTTTATGTACAAAAGGTCTGGCTGTCTTAAATAGGGAGACTCAAGCTGTGTCGCAAATCTCTCTTTTATGCACTATTCTACACCATTTTGTAGTGTAAATAGTGTGAGTAGTTTGTTCCCATTGACAATCCTCAAAAATAAGTGCACTGTAAGCACCCGGATGATAGACTTTTTCGACCATATATATGAAGTGTGGAACTGTGGACTGTATATTGTTTTATATTGTTATATGTGGTCTACTTATGACGTTTGCGTGGTTCTTACATCCAAAAACATCAAAATCAATAAGTCATTGGTTATTTTCAACACTGGTTTTGAGGCCAGCTCTGCAAACACTCGGTTTTAATGGGCGAGCCGAATTGAAGACACTTGGGAGTAAACGCCCACTTCTATGATTGGATAGCAGTTTGCATAATTGGAGGCTTCTGTGAATTTAGTTTGAGATGTGATGTTAGGTTTCACATAAGCACCATTCACAGTTTTCGCAGGGCATCAGCATATTATCTGGAGACATCCTGTGATTTATAAATGACTACCCACATCATTATTTCATTCACATGAAATACTGATGTGGGAAGTCATGGATTGTACGCAATCGTACAAGTTTTTACTGACTTATTTCCATGATGTGATGACAAGGCTTTCCCTATAGTTTGTATAGACTATTCTTATTCAGAGATATTCAGAGATCCCGAAACGGACAAAAGATCACCGCGATCGCAGGTCTTAAATGTTACGAGAGTTTCGATGATAAATAAATAAATGGGAGACTCCGGGTAACTTATGGATATCACCCAGCACCCGAAATAATACCAAACAGCATCAAAGCAGCCTCCATTATTCGCATATGGTGTATAAAACCTTGAAAAATTGTATACCAGCCCACCAAATCACAGATTTGGTCACTCGCACAGGCTTACGATCACAGACAACCTCTGCAATTAATACAAATGACTAGAGGTCCGAATAGTGCTCAGGGCACATCAAGTGATATCATACAAAGCATAGTGACGAATATTCCAAAAGTGTTTTACTCACATGAGATTGCTGGGCCATTCCTATCGGACACCATTGAAGGCACAAGACTGCTTTTTAATTTTAAAATATCCACAAATTCAGGGTCGACCTGTGTCTTGTTCAAGAAGGGATCCTCAGAGAAACAAAACAAACAAACGCTCCTTGTTTTTCCCACATGAGCTGGAACGTCTTTAAAAATCAACTTTAACTCTGCATTCCTAATACCGGAATCTGAAGGAAGGTTATGCAGCTATTGTATTCCTGAACCAGGGGTGTCACAATATTTAGCTATCTTTAACGGCATGTTTGCTTTTTGATTGGTCGCTCTATCTGTGTCATGGTTCTGCCTCATCATGTCATATATTTCTTGGTCTTGTGGCAGAACCAGGACAGGATCCCTTGTTTCTTGTAGAGAGAGAGGTTTTTGGGCCTCGTTGAACGTCGTACTCTTTCTCTGTGTTTCATCTGTGTTTCCCGCCCTTTCGTCTCGTCATTGCCTGTTAATTAGTTATGCCCCACACATGTCCCCTATTGATTAATCTCTCTCTTTACTGACCTTGTGTTTCTTGTCCTGTGCTGGTTCATTGCTTGTGTGTTTGTGTCATGTGGGTGGGTTCCTGTTGTCAGTAAGTTTAGTTTATTTGTAGTTGATGTTATGTTTTATTAGTCTAGTCCTGTTAGTTTAGTAAGTCTTCGTTTCTGTTGCTGTTCATGTTCACATTTTAATGTTATGTTATTTTGCTCCCTCATGTGTTTTTGTTTTATTTATTTGTTAAAGTCTTGTTTAAAACCCCTTACCTCCCTGTCTGCATTTAGGTCCTCTGTACTCCCGTCACACCCAGGTAATTCATGACAATGTGGTTCCACACCACTGGATCTGTCATGCGCGAAGTAGTCGTTGATATTTTTCTGTTGAGGTGGTGTTGAACCTATCAATGTCGTCATGGGTAGGTGCATTCCAGAACCTGGCATTCGCTGGTCATGGTGTCAAAAACAGATTTCAACTCAGTAACAAGGGCGTTTTCAGTTCTGACACTTACATGATGTTCGCCTGAATACGATTCGCTCTTACATAACTAAAGCTTGGGTTAAAATTGTGATTTTAATTCATGCCACCTTTATGTCGTGACAGACAATAATATGCTTCTCTCCACACAAAACATGAGGCTCTGTCATGATCCTGCCACCAGACCAAGAAATACATGACATGATGACCACTGTTTTGCCTTTTGGAGGAATAACGTTTTGAATAGGAAAAGCTGTTTTGAAGAGCAAATAAAAAAAATTGAAGAGTGAAGGAAAGGACAGATAAAAAATTCTGAGAAAAGTCTTCGGACTCAAAAAGGATTTAGAACACTGTTTTTATTTCTCTCCCCACAATTTAATGTTCACCTTGCAGTTCAGGGCCACCAGAATACAAGAAGTGGAATGATCATCTCAACAGTAAAATGTCATCCTGTAAGTATTTATTCAAATCTGTAAAACATTCACTGTTATACTTTTCTAAGACATATTTTTCACATTGCGGCGTGTAAGCAGTGCATATTGGTGCTCATATTAACACGCAAATGAAAGTATTTACAAATGACAACTCAGTCATTTATTTGTTCACGTTATCAGGTTCTTCCAGAAATAAAACAATACAATTCAAACAGCAGAAACCCTATAAAAAAGTCATGTAAATATGCTTTTGCTCTACTTGCGCACTGATTGAACATATGGGTGTAAAACAAGTTTAAAAGTTAAACTTGAAAGTAAATTGATACAATTTATGAAAATCTTGTTTTAAAACAAGTTATCCAATCACCTGCAGAGACCAAAAAGCAAATAATAAAGAATAGAGGACGGGAACTGGCTGGTTTTGGCAGCTACATGGTTATTGAGATGTTTTTACAGGACCATGCTGCCGAACTTAAGGAGCCAGCTGTTGTTTTACTCAATGCCATAAGAGGCAGAATAACACATCTTTATGTTTGGGCGGTTATTCCAAAGAGTATATGTGAAACAACAACAAGAAAAGAACACAGCTGAAAGTTTTAACATTAGTAATTAATTCTTGAATCATCAGCCATTTGTTGTTGGTTGTTTGTTTCATGTTCTTCTTCATTAGGCACATCCTTAAAGAGTTCTTGACCCCAGGAAAATGAGTGTATCCAAAGATACCCTCCTCTTCTGAAAATCACCATGGTAAATATTACGCCGACACGGGGGTAAATAAACACAACATTTGTTCATTCTTCAAACTATTAGTCTAAAGGAAAGTCTTTTACCAGTTAGCATTTTGGACCATAGCAATCTATCGTATATGAAGCTTTGTTCAGTAATGACTGATGGTTTGTGTGCATATTCAACTTGTAATGTTTAAGATATTTGGACATTTGAAGATGTAAACTGCTATTGATCTTTATTTAGTTTCAGATCATGGTTCGGTGCATGTCTGACCAGATTCCCATGCTGATGCAGTATTTGATGTTGAAAGAGGCTTCTGAGCTCCTGCGTAATAATATGCTGACTTTGCTGGAGGCGTCAGATGTGCGTGAGATTCTGTCTGAGGATTCTGACGTCAGTAGAAAATGCATAGTTACAGGCACGCCTTGAAACGTTTGAGCAATGCTCAGGAAAAAGAATTGCACATTTATTTGTGGGATCGAACTACAGATAAAAAAATATATATCTGAAAATACATAATTAATGTGAGCACTTTTTACAAGTTCTCTAAATGATGTTATGATTTTATTGAGGAAAGCTTATAAATAGTTTAAAACAGCCGTAGATTTTTGCCTGCAATCTCTCACAATTTGTGTGCTGCCTTGTTTGAACAGAACGTTTGTTTTCATTGGGTTTATTTCTGAAAGTTGGATGTAAATTATAACGCATTTAATTTTACAATAAATCCTCAAATGATATTAACCAATTGAATCCCTGCATTAGAATAGATTTTAAAAAGGAAATTATAGCCAAATAGTGGATAATATGTTACTGGATTTAAAGTATCTGCTGAAGAGACATCTCAAGCATGTGAAAAATAACTAATATGCAGTTTACCGTTATGCCTCCAAAAGTGGTGTCTTGAAATATCATTGAGCCAATCTTGTTTCAGATCAAAAATGTACAACCTATTTCATAAATAATTGTCAAGTAAACAAGTTTATAAGGTCAGAATTTTACAACTTTACTGGCATTAAGGGACAATACAAATGTGATACTTTACTTGACCTAAAACTAAAGACAAAAACATTTATTGTGATACTTCTTGTATCCTTTCCTCTTTGCAACAAAGTTGTATATCTTATTAGATCTACCTTCATAAATTCAGTTGTGATGATCCTTGTGAAATGGAACACATTGAAATGTTTAAAAATAAGCTCTGTCTACGCATATTTTCAACCCAGTGTTGGGTCAAACGGGATAAGCCCAGCTGGTGGTTTATAAATTAATCTGGGTTGTTTCAGCCCAAAAGTTTCAACCAATTATTGGGTAAAAAAGAACATTATATATGTGTAAATGTTAAGTCACATACTTTACAGATTTCTTTTAAAAACAACTGCTTAACTGGTTCTGGTATAACTTGCAAGACAAGTCTTGTTTTGGCATGCAACCTAGACAATGTACAGCTAAAAAAACACCATGTTTTTTTCCACAATTAGCAACACAAACAAGTTTAACCGCTATAACAACAGTAATACATATCATTTTGTCCTATCGTGTTTATTCAGCAGGTAAACAAATAAATATCATTCATGTTTTGATCTGTTGCCATTTAAAATGATTACATAGGCAATCAGATTATAATCAAGTATCTTGATGAGGGTTTTTTATCAGATTTTATTAGTTTAAATGTGGTTAAATGTATTCATTTATATATACATGTTTGCCTTTTCACTAAGGCAGTAAAGTCCAGCATGACTTTATGATTTCTTGTCTCAGAGGTATACACTGACCCTTTCCTGTGCCAGACGCAGTCGCTCCATGCGCTGATATAACTCTATTCTTTGTCTCCCAGCATCTGAGTCCTCCACCAACAGCTTCACAACATCAGCTCCATCCCGCAGGTCCATGGCATGAGCTCGCAGCATCACCGCTGCTTCTTTCAGTATAAAGAGCAGAATCACCATTGGAATGTAGTCGGCCAAACGCTGATACACAATCTGTTTTTAGTGAGAGAACATGGAAGATTTTCAGTACACTTATTAAAAATATGTATAGGTCCGGTTTCACAGACAAGGCTTAAAGCTAATCCCAGACTAAAGTGAATGTTTGACATGTCTTAGCTAAATATAACTTGCCGAGAAACATCTTTAAATATCTCAGTGCCGTTTTGTCTCAAGATCCACGGCAGGAATGTTTTCTTCAAAGGCATTTTTATAAAAGCGACATAAATGTCTTAAAGGCATAGTCCTGGCTTAAACTAAGCCGTGTCTGTGAAACCAGCCCGTAGTCTTGTAAACGTAGTAAATAAGTAGCTAAAATTTAAATAAAGGACAGGTTTAATTTGCACCTCATAATAGATAATTAGTTTCTCAGGTGTCAATTTTCTGGTGTCAAAAACCGCACAGTTATTGGGCGAGGTTGCATTTACACCCATATCCAAATCAATGGATTCATACTCTTGTCTTCTTTCCACAAACTTGAAATCCACAATTTTCTGATTAAAAATGGGATCCTGTGTGTACACAAGTTTCTCCATGTTAATGTACTCGTGGATCCTCTTCTCCACTTTTGATTCTTGCTTTGTCTGAATGTCGTCAATCTTGTTCTAAGGGAGTGTTGGCATAAAATATGTTATCGTGGCATGTGAAGATATTTGTCAGTTGTGGTTATGTGAAATGTTGTTTGGAATTTTGACTTACAAGTATTAAGTGTCTCAGATGAGGGAAGTTTGGGAAACACACCTCACACATAACCCTAAATTCTTTCTGTACGACACCTATAGAATTAAAACAAATAAGCACCATTATTGTGAATACTTTTAAATCTAATCCTTTATGATTAAAAAAATCCAGGTCTACGCATCTACCTCGAACAAGTCTCATGGTCTCTTGAGCTGGTTGTTTAAGGTCTCCAACATGTGTTTTCACCATTGATTCATACACACAGTAGTCACTGAAGGTCACCAGTTCTCTCCCGCGATGGGCTACGTCATAATTTTCTGTCATCTCCTTTACTGACTCCCTGACTGAAGTAAAACAAACACATATTAGTCAACTCAAATTATGAGGTTAAACATCATTCAAGGTTGCTGCATTTTGTTTTTGTGTTAGAATATGACATACACAATGCTTTGGAGTCACTCAGCAGGCCTTCCCATTTCTGGAAAATGGGTCGAAGCAGTGAGTAGAGATTTCCACTGCTTGATTCTCCTGTTCTGCACAAGTCACTTATATGGTCACTAAACTCCAACATTTTCTAAACATATAGAGAAGCAGAAGTTTATTTTGCTCTGGCTACTATTAGACGTAACTAAGTGACCAGCGGTTTGTGTGCTCACCTTGCTAAAATATGGTCCAATGCGCTCTGGCTCTAAAGGAGGACCTTCATCATAACTCTTCATCTCAACCCTCACAGCAGTCAAATTAATATGAATTTGATCACTTAAAGACGGTAGAGAAGCCTGTAAAGAAGTATTTTGAAACATATACTGTTTAGATTTTGTGTCGGCAGATTTGGAATTGTACTTAAAGGAACTATATTGCGACTTTAGCAGCATCTTGTGGTGAGTTGGCAAATTGCCATCAATAGCTCCCTCCATCCCTCCCGCCTTCCGAAGGACCATCATGGCTGACAAAGGACTTATTCTGGGATCACCTCAAAAGTAAATTAAGTGATTTGCCCTAGTCAATTACGTATAAAGTCAATGCAAAGGCACGAATAGGTGCGAACTTTACACTGTTATATAAGCTGTACACTCACTAATGTACGTTGTAGCATAGTGTCATTTTTTCAGTGTTTTCACATGAAAAGATATAATAAAATATTTCCCAAAATGTGAGGGATGTACTCCCTTCTCTGACATAGTTATGTTTGTCATATTGCGTTTCTGTCAATAAATCCTCCAAAAAGTTACAAACTGGACCTCTAACAATTTCACAGGTTTATTCACAATATCTTTTGCAATGCATTTTTTTGAAACAAACAGACTTGCCTTGATATGTTGAACTAGTTCTTTTGTGAGTCTGGTGGCGAGGCAAGGTATTGTGGCTCTTTGCTCTTCAAGAAGATAACTGATGAAAGAAACACTCCTCAATGGCCTCGATCATTACATAAAAAATTGATTAATAAATACATTATATATCCACATTATACCTGAACTGTGGGTGGATCGCAAAGAACTCTTTCTCCTGTCTCGTAGCTTCGCCCAAAGAAACATTGTCGTTGATGTCACTCTGGCCTCTACATCTGACCATGGTGTAGCCCTTCTTAAGAGGAACGACTTTACCCTGGAGAACTTGTAAGACGTCCTTCTCTGCTCCTTTATCAATCAGGTCAGGCTTTGTCAATATTGCTGAAGAAAAAAAAAAATTTGGAACAAAGACATTAATAATTCATGTGCTGTCCAACCTCATTTATACGGATTTCTGAAGTCACTTTATTGTGAAAGAAATATTTCACCTAAAAATTGGAAACATAGTGTAGCATTGCAGTTTTATTAGTTTCTTATTAAAATGGTTGTTGAAATATTTATATGAAAAAGTTATACCTAATGTCCTTGAGCCGCTTGGATCCACACCCTGCGCCATTCTAAGAGCTTCCGTGGTTGCAACGTCAACATTGCATGGAACAACAACCAAATTGATGGTTTCTTTTCTCTCAATAAATTTAGAAATAAGGCGTCTAATCTGCAATAACCAAACATTATGTTGTCAGGTCATTCTAAAAAATGTGTGTATGAGGTTTGCAACTAAGATATGGAAATTTGTATATTCGACAATCATAAGTCACCTGGTCTCCAATGTCTTCAGGTTGATCTTGAACAGGTACTCTTGTTATACCGGGTAGATCGATCAGTGTAAGGTCACACACGTCCGGTGACGTAATTTCTAAACTGATGAGATCATCACAGATTCCCACTCCATCCCCAGCAAGCACATTCTGTGCTGTAAAGACATTACAACACAGATACACACTAAAACATTAACTTCACATTAGGTTTCAGTCATCATTGATGCAACTTAAATGTTTGACAAGTATTTGTAGATAATGAGTCCTGACCTTTTCTGACAAAACCTTCAACTAGTTTGGGATCATGAAACGTCTCTCTGACTTCTTTGTAGGAAATTACAGCCGTCCATTGTGTTCCAATATTCATTTTTCTGAGTTTAAGCTCCAGCGGACAGCGAGTGACGATACCTGAATGAGCCAAACTGGGTGTTTTTACATTTTTACAAACATATTTATTTAGTATTGAATTCAAATCGTTTAGTGTATGTAGCCTATGCAGCCAAAAATCAAGTGCAATAAATGTGAATAACCTTAAATGACACAAAAAATGTTTAGATCCTTCAGGAAATTTTAGGTTTGCTGTAATACATATACTAAGTTTCTGGCATATAAATCACACTTAAGATTTCAATATTTAATATTAAAATCTTTAAAAAATAAATAATAAAACAAATATCTTTTGGAAAAAAAGAAGAAATATGATGCTAGAGTTTTCTCACAATTCATTTTAGATTTATTAGCCAGTTTTTTTGTGATGTTCAATCAGCAAGATGATTTTAATAGATGATGAGTAAACTCACATACCACAATAAGGTGATATATATATGTGTTTAATTTTACACTTAATTTATTGGTTTACAATATACATATTTGTCTTTTCGTGAATGTTTTACTTCAAAAGGTGTGTTAAAAATAAACTAAAATATATCAAATTAACAGCACACAGTTATTTGTATTTAATTTATGACATTCATACATTTTAAGACCAGGAGTGTAGGCTATTCCAGAAAGCAGGGTTAACTTATCGTCAGCTAAACCCTGAACTCTCAATCGACTAACCCAAACCTTGCTTACTCAGGGTATGTCGGTTCCAAAACACCTGAGAAGAGTTAGTTTAATCAACCTTCCCAAAGATACCCGAGGTAACACACGCTCACAGAAACAACATGAAGACATTGTCAATAGCTGTGTCTCGTTTCGACGCATCCTTGTGTCCTCCAGGTCTCATCGTCTAAAAAGCAGTGATTCTCATCCGATGGGCTGCGGAGCGTCATCTGGTGGGCCGTATAGACAGTGGTAGACTACCGCCAAATTAATTTGAAATTATTTTTAAATTGACACATTTCGTTATTTTCTAATGCTTAACTTAGTCTTATGACTTTAAATGTCAAAGAAACACTAAAGTTGATTCTCAACTTAGAATGAAACGAGACGTCCTTAGTAGGACATACTGGCAGAAAAGGGAAAAGGAAGTACCATGTTGCTATGACACTACATTGCACTTGCATTCCTGTCAAATTAATTTAAATGATGTTAAGAGGTTAAAAGTTGGTTACTTTCTACCCTGGTCCCTAAACAATGCCAAAAGAGTTAAACAAAAGTAGGATTGTTTGCCTTTTGCATTTTAAAACGCTATAAAATCACTAAATTACATATGCCTGCAAGGACTAAAAAAATGTGACACAAATTATAAACTTTCGGCTTATCCTGAAAGACTAATTGTAATTTGGAAAAAGGCCTTTCAGTAACTGTAGGAGGAGGCTGATGATCAGAAGACAGTCAGTCTTCTGATCATAAGGGAATACAGTCAGTATGAAAAACCTTAAGTCTAAATTTTTTATGTATTTTGTAAATGGATTTAAAATTATAATAGGAATTTCAATATGTGAACAATATACCAAGGTGGTCCCATTGGGGGTCACCTAAAAATGCTTTGGAATCCTGCCAGCCTGGGAATCGCCAACTTTGAGTTTTAAATCTGGCTCTCTAACCGTTAGTCCACAACTATCTTTCACCCAGTTCATCAAATGTTGCATAATAAGTGGACGAGAGTAATGATATGCATTCCTCTGGAGTTAAAATACTTCACTATTAACATCCTTTAACTGTTGGAAATTGTAAGATGTGTATATTTATTCAGTGATATTTAGAGATGTTTTAATAAACCTAATTCAAAGTTTATACAATATTTTATATAAATACACAAAGTACAGCTTACATTATTTATTTAAAGATTATTTCATTTAAAAATGTTAAATAATAAAGTAAATAAAAAATTAGTTGTGAATGCTGAATTGCGATGGGTGAGATTGGAAATGTAATTTTATTATTTCTGTAAATTATATTATATGTTATTTCTAATCTCTACGTAATCTCTTGACGCTCATCAAAAACACACAAATGCACAGAGAACCCCTCTATAGTTTGGTAACATTTCCTTAAAATGAACTAACCCTGAACATTATCTTCAGAAAGTAAGCTGTTGTGGTTACTTACATACCCTGAAAGTTATCTCCGTTTTTGGAACCGAAAGTTGGGGTTATCCGCTAAGTAACTCTTAAATTTACCCAGGTATGTCACATAACGAGCTTTCTGGAATACACCCCAGGAATATAATAACTCACCACTTCCACGAGGTAAAGCCACTCCTGACAGAGCCTCCAGAACAGAGCTTTTCCCCGAGCTCTGGTCTCCCACCACCGCAATGGCTGGCAATGCAAGTTCCTTCTCAATGCCAATTTCCCTCATGAAGTCAATCATCTCGATGTACGGCCGAACCTGCGCTTCCCACTGTTTTAGAAATATCCCGCTGTTCTCTGGACTGAATGGATTGAATAACACTTATTAACAATTTGTTCAAATGTTTTCAATACGATTGGAATAGAAAGTTGTCCTAACCTGTTTTCTTCTAAAGATTCAAAGTCCAACATTTCCGGGGAACCCTCCATACTGAAAAGAAATACATATTATTGGGTACATTTACATATGTTGTATGTTGTATTGTATTGTGTGCATTTAAAACTGATAATAATAAAATTCCTTGAAATAACCTACTTCTGGGTCAGATGAGCACGAGATCAAATATTTCAGAAGTCAAGGAAGGAAAATGTTGTCCAGATGTACAGTTCTGGCAAATCAGTCTCGGATGCATCATCTAGACCTTTTATATGGCAGATCTTTGTGGTGCCAAGGTCACGGGGTGTTCCAAGAAGAACAAAAGTCGAGCACTCATAAGCAGTTTTTAGTTAAATTAATAGGACAAGGTCAGCACTTGGCAACGCTTAACTGACCTTGAGTTGATAATAAGAAAAGAAAAAATGCAAATATTATGGGCTGTGGAGAAATGCTTAGGACAGCTTTTGACAGGAACTAACTCGTTTCTGCCACGGTTTGTGCATGCAGCTGTTGTGTGTGATGAGACTTCAAATGTGAAGTTTAATGTTTGCTTAAAAGCTCATATTTCAACAAAATCGGATTTCATTACAATTGAAAAAGTCGATGTCTCACATATTTAAGATTTATATTGTTTTATGGATGAGGAAATAGATTCTGACCAAAGCCTTACTGTAAAAACTATTTATATATGCATATGAAAATGTTGTGCGCAGTTTCAGTAAATCATTTGCATTGTTGAAATAAACTATATTTACAATCATTTACAAGCATAATTTATTGTAGCACGAACATACTTTCACTCAGAAACCTCAACATTTTCCATTTGTTGGTCGAATTTTCCCCAAATAATAACTAAATTAAATAATTAAAATGTCCAAAATTGGATTGTTACCTCCTTTAAACAATGTGCAATACCATTCTTTTTTTATATTTTGATGTCACAAACTATATATCAATGGCTATGAATTCATTGTCAAAGCCTTTGAGGTATGTTGTAAAATCCAATAAGATTATCTGAACAGATAATCAATCCTAACAAAATAAGATATATATGCTACAAAAGCACTGCATTAAAATATTTTAAAGTACTTTTCATACACAGTCTATCATATATAATATTCCTTTATGGTTATTATAGTATTCATCATTATATAACAACAATGTTAACACTTTTTAATGCTGTTGAAAAAAAGCAAATTCAATCGTTACATCCTCACCTTTTAAACCGGCACTTTATTATTTTTTTGTTGAACAAAAAACAAAAAAGACAAATGTTAAATTCTAAACAACAACTGAAGTTCAACTTAACTTGAAGTTCATTCAGATGGAATGCTTTACGGATAACAGCTTACTGTTGACCAGAATTGTGAAAAAAATGTTCAACAGTTCAACAAAATAACAGTTTTGAATCAGGTGCTACTGCAATTTCCACTTTGCACTACTCCTGAAAAGTGTCCACTTAGTAAAGACAAATATACTTTGAAATGCTTGAAGGTGCAGTACTTTTTTCATTTTAAGTACCCCCTTACCATGAACCAAACGCACAGAATGACTCTGTGTACTGTGATCTCAAAATCTCTCGATTAATTTTTCAAACAAAAATATTAACCGCTTCCTATCCTCCACATGAGGAGAGCCCGGCTGGACGTGTCCGTTTGTCCCTAAACTCATGGTGGTAAAAGTCTCTCTGTCCCTTTCAAGAGCCGCCCTATCCCGCTCTAGTCTCGCTCTGTCCTGTTCCAGAGACGCTCTTTCTCTGTCAATCGCAGCTCTGTCCTTTTCCAGCTGTAATCGGTCTCTCTCCAAAGCTGCTTTCTCCCTCGCTGCAACAGATCTCTCTCGCTCCAGAAGCAGTCGCTCTCGGTCCAGATCTGTATGTTCCTTCTCTAGAAGCAGTCTTTCTTTCTTGAGCTTTGCTCTCTCAATGTGTAGCTCGTCCTGATTCTCTGGAGGACTCCTAATGTTTTCCACCGGCCTAAATTTCTCAGGTTCCACTGGTTCTGACAAAGTTACTGCATCCTGCACGATTTCTTGAGTGTTGACCTCGATTACAGAATGTGTCAGTAATTCTAGAATATCACTCCCCATTTCAACCTGATACATCTTCTTGCTGGGCTGGGCTGCACATTCAGATTCAGATTCGTTGGCTAGGTTGCTCAGCAGGGTTGGTTGTGGAGAGTCGACCTCACTAGGATCACCATCAACAGCCTTTTCCATTAGTCTGAACCATCGCCAGGAGTCAGGTTTTACTGTTTCGACATCTTGTGCGAGGGCTTTTAAAACCTAGAGAAAAGTATGGATAGAAACCTACATTAAGGGCTAGTTGTCCAAATTTAGTTTTGCATTTTCTGAAGATAATTTGTAGAGTTTGCCCATTTGGATTCCAGACTAAATGCGACTCAGTCAATGAAACATAACTCATGTCAATGATGATGTTTCACTCCGATCAGATCCCTTAATATAAGATATGATAGTAATTCTTGACCTTTTTAAACAGCAGCTGACCATGTGCAAAAGAAAAAAGGAAATTATTTGTCGCCTTGATTAGGGCCTTTCAAATACTCCAGCCAACAAATGTTTGATAAATCAAGATGGAAATACAATAATGGCGGATCAATAACATAAATATCCAAACATAAATAAAACAGACAGAATTAGCTCATCTTACCGAGTATTTGCATTTTAAATTTTCCCATTTTTTCTTCGCCCTTTGAGCAGTAATATTTCCTCCCAAGTCCGATGTAGTTTCATTTATGAACAGCCTACAGTAAAAAAGTTAAGAAAATAAGTTGATCAAAATAGAAAACCACAACAACCTCAAACAACACAAAAAGCATAGCCTTAAGGCTGAAAAAAAAAATACAAGACTTTCGCTCACATTTGGCCCAGGTTTTCAGTCTGGACTTGAGCAGAAAGTCCGCACCAGTCTGCAGATTCGATCATTAAGTGTTTCTATATGAAACTTTCAAAAAGTCTGCAAGTGTATGATGTCTAGTTATTAAAAAACCTGTTCAGATTATAAAAGTCCTGTAGTTTATTCCAGCCATTAGGAAGATTAAATATGGTTTTACTACAAATAACATGGATAAACTACGGTCATTGTGGGACCATAGTAAATGTGTGATAACTATGGTTTTGTTACAAATACAAACTAAAAACCATCGTAGCTAAGGTTAAATCATACTTCATTTGGAGGGTAATTCAGATACATACTCCCATCCATTTTTGCATGTGTTTCTCCAGCCTGAGAATAAATATCCATGAGCCATCCGCCATCTGATCAACGTCTCTGTGTCCTTGTAAGACCCTATAACACATCAGTATGAGAATCAAATAGTTCAATATTCATTTCAATTAGAGCTTTATGGTGTGATCGTAAACACGCAAGACATTAACAGCATGTTTAAATAGTTTAAAAAAACATGCATTTATCATCAAAAAACAGATTTATGTAACTAGCGCAATATGAGTTTAAAATGATTATAAACTTAAAAATAAACTTAATACGGCCTTAGAGAAAAATGTAACAGACACGTTTGAAAGTTTCCCACGCGTGCAGACATTATATAGGTTTACACTAACAATGTTGAGGCATCTCCGCCATTGGCAAGGCGAAACAGATGCGATATCTCCAAAATCGATGTTATGAAATAAAACGGAATATCATATTTTTTCCTTTTTCTTGAACTTCTTCCACGACTGTTTGTATCTGCAACGCAGCGAATTTTTTCGCTGGCCCGTTTCTTACAGAAGGTAAACAAAGACGCGCCCCCTAGCGGCCTGGAGAAAAGCAGTCTAAAACCTGTTCACTTAAACACATTTAAAATCTGCCATCATTTGTTCACCCTCAAGCGTTCAAAACTAGTATATGACCTTTGGTTCTGTGGCACAGAAAACAAGATATTTTGAGACATTTGGTTTCAAAATATCAAATATAATTTTTGTTGGTCTAGTGTCATTTTTCTTCTTCTTTTGTTTATTAAATACTACAATCTCGACAGCTGCTTGTCGGTCCATACATGTTATAACTTGCAACCGTTGGTAAAAATTCTTTCATTATCTCTTGCAAAGAGATGAATGAGCATAATGTGCAAATTTCGTGTTTGTTTTACATTTATTGTAAAGCACCAAATGTATCCTTTACCTGAAGACATTGGTATCATAAGATACAGATGTTATATTAGAACTGTTCAGTTATCTAGAAGTCACACTCCAGTTACCGACAGTTGCAAATCAACAAAACGCTAAATATCTTTTATCTTGAAAAAAAATCATATCTTTTTGGTCCCTGTGTATCTGAACTCCATTCTTGGCATCAGATGTGGCCATGTTCATCAAACACAAACACTCACAGAGCGTGAGATACAAAAATAATTTACTAACAAAGGTTAGATGGTAAATATATCTTTAGACCAAAAAGACAACAACTCAAGGAGATTTCCATTACTCCTTACGCAGTTTGCATTAAATTGTCCTTGATTCTTTGCTTCACATCTTTTCAATCACTTTTTCAAGTAAACTTGTTAATTTTTCTCTGTACTTGCCATGAGGACAATCTAACCCATTACACTCTGCACCTCTTTTTACACGATTGGCGAAATCCGGAGACGTTTTGTCTCTTTCAAGCGCCAGTCTGTCCCGGTGTAAATTTCGTCTGTCTTTCTCGAGTCTGACTTTGTCGTGTTCCAGTGTTGCCTTGTCTCTTCCGACCGCGGCTTTGTCTTTTTCTAGCTGAGCTCGGTCTCTCTGTAGCGCAGCTCTTTCTCTATCCGCAAGGGCCCTTTGCCGCACCAAAAGAGCTTTCTCTCTGTCCAGGCCTCCAAGTTCTTTCGCTAGAAGTTGTCTCTCTCTTTGAAGTTTGGGCCTCATAATGTCCAGACTCCCTTTACCAGTTGGTTTACCTTTTATCCTTTCCTGCTTAATCGAAAATGGTGTGCTCCCTGGTGTTACATTTATCGAAGTTTCTTCCTCTTCCAAGAATTCCAGTATTTCACCTCCAACTTTTATCTGTCGTAATCTCTTACTGGGCTGTGGAGCTTCATTACTGACAACAATTGAGGAAGTCTGGTTGATCTTCTCCTCGAATTCCTCACTCAGTGCATCATCCATGAGATTAAACCATTTCCAGCATGTGGGGTTCTTCTCCACACCACTGGGAGGATATTTAGCATCCTTGGAATAAATTGGAAAGAATATTAAACTGTTGCATGTCAGCTTTTTTCTTTAAATGAAACTTAACTTTCACAACATTAGCATTAAATGGCAATGAAGCCAACCTTGTATCTTGCTTTGAGGTTTTCCCACTTTTTGGCAACCTGTTCAGTTGTCATCTTCTCCTCAAGCCCCATTTCTCTTAGAATTGCGCTGAAAAATAAATAAAATGAAAACTTTTAATAAAACTATGAACTGTGGGAGATCAAAGGCACTTAAATGGGGACAATAACGCACCCCCAGGCTGTTTTTGAAGAATTTTTCCTCCCATCAAATAGAGCGGAGTTGCTCGATCGCAGCTGGATCAGTTTTTTGATGTCCTCATCGGGCACTACACACACACACACTCAGTTAACACAATCGTATAATCACGTTTACAATTCATTTTACGCAAAACGAACGACTTACTTTTATAGATGAGTTTAGAACTGGTCGATGATGAATCCATGTTTTAAATCACTTCGTAAAATAGATGTCTAGGGCCCTTAATAGTGCACGTTTGCAGTGAGCTTCTGGTAACATTACCACCATGTCAAAATGGCGCCTACCGAGCACCGCCTACATAGGCTGGCTTCTAAGTGCCCTTGTTTGGAGCGAGTCACTATGCGTGTTTAAAACGCTAATTAAATCTATATTAATATTAAACCATCGAAACGTTTTTTCTTGTGAAAAATACAATCAAACACTTTGAAAAGAACAATTTTATCCACTTTTAAACAAAAACTTGATCTTGTTGGGGCGGGGCTTAGCGGTTCAAAGTCAGTTTATAATTGGACAGTTAATATATGACTACCTAATAATGGTGTTTTTCCAAAACTTTTTGGTTTAATATTTATTTTAATGTATATTTAAGTTCAGTATTTATGTTAAATTGCCGGACGGTGAAGCACGTCATAGACGGTTTTGTCATGTGATACACGTTGCTTTTCTCTGCGGAGGCTAAAACGGACCAATCACAGCCGTTTGAGGTTTTTTGATGTCACAGATCGCTGAAAATTATTTGGTTTAAAAAAGGCTGTTTACAGTAGTGGTGGGCAGAGCGACGCTTCGTCAAACAATGAAATAGTTTAATCAAACGTGCCGTATCGTGTCGAGGATGCGAAACATTCCGACACCAGTCTCCACGGTGATACCTAGTGGTAATTTGCGCGTGTTGCTCTAGAACACATACTTAACGCAATCGCTGACGCATAACAATCTGTATGTTCATTGCTATGCTTTATTAAATGTGGGGCCAGTGGTAGTGTTCTTGACATTTAATTAATGACGAGCCCAAGCCTCGACTAATGTCATACTGTGCACCTTACTCCTGATTGGCTACAAGGTTGTTTTGGTACCCTTGCCGACTTTGTCTAAACAAGCTAAATTCGGAAATCGGACACCCCGCTATTAAGAACAGCAGATGTTTTGGCTACACCTATGCCCATCCAATTAATGAAGGTGGTAGGAGTGCATGTGTTTCAACATTGATAAGGTGTTATGATTGCCATGGGCTACAATTGACCTTTGACTGCACTCATCTTATGGTGTATGTCAAATGCTAAATTATCCAACATATATCAATAACACAACACATGGCTCCGTTTGTTAAGTAAAGCTTGGCTAGATTTCACATTAAGCGATACTTATCCCGAGATGATCACTGTCCATAGATCGCTACAAACATGGTTATTTTTTCATGGTTGTCTTGTTTCATGATTTACAGTTAAGTCAGTTATAGACACTTGTTTACGAGTTTACTTTCAGATCAACACCCCCTAGTGGCGAAATGTGATCGAGTTTTGAAACGTTTCGAAACAGTGATGAAGTAAGGAAGCCTCCTTTGCTAAAAATCACTTGTAGCCTGTTTGATTCACGCTTTGAGCTCGAAACACTGATTCGATACAAAAGATTCAATACGGGTTTCGAAGCTTCATGAAGCATGTTTTGAAAACGCCCATCACCAGTTTATAGGTTGAAAGGATTATGTTACAAAATGTAAAAATGTTTGCAAAACACATTGTAATATGAATGCGGCTCTGTAGAAGATTTGGCTTTCTGAGGTACCAAATACCGGGTTAACACACATGACATAACTCTTTAAAGTTACTGTTATATTGGTTATCGTTAGATTCAACAACATTTTGGGATCCATTTTTCAGAATAAACTGACTGTAAATTTTGCATTAAAATGAGAACAGGAGTTGAGAACTGTAAGTTAAAGTCTGTCTGTCTGTCTGCCTGTCTGTCGTACTTAATGAAGAAACAAGTCCTGTCAACATGCATCCCATCAATTAACTGCTTACAAATAATTAAATAAAGGACATGTTCCAGGACAATGATAAGAAGATATTGCTTGAAAGTATATGACAAAAGGCCTATTTACTGTAAAAAAAAACATTCTGTGCACAATAGCACCACCTTTGGTTGATTGGTTACCTAGGGATTTGCATCATTTTGATACTGAATGCATTTTTCATGATCATATTTGTAAGGTGTCCTTTGTGTTCAGTGTTTTCCGATATGGAGGATGGGGGCTAATCTCTGTGAATATGTCCTTAAAAGTACCGATGCTGTTTTCCTCTTAAATTATTAAGCTCCTTCAGCGGCTTTAAACCATTGAGAGAAGATTAGTGAGGTTATTCTGTGACTATGTGTATGCTCGTGTGTGTGCTTTTCCAACTAAAGTGTGCAGAGTTGATGCCATGTTTGTCTTCCTCATTTTGTTCTTTGTATGGCAAGAATTTGTCTGTTACCTTGCTTCTTATATCTTGATCAGATAAGGATGCCCGTTATATTAATGGTTAGTTGACAAATGTGCTTATGAGACATGTATTTAAAGGGATAGTTCACAGAAAAATGGAACAGATGAGAAATTGTGAAGAAATTAGATGCTGTGATTTTTTTTATACAATTATATTTAATAGGGACTATACGTAATTAACCCAATAGTGTATTTAATTGTATTATTGGATTTATGGGTGATGTTTTCATTCTCCACCTTGCATTTGATACTTACACATTTTTTGACATGCACACTATTGCTACTTTCCTCTATGCAAATTTGTGTCTATAATGTGTGTGGAGAAAAAGGGGGTTGTATGTGTCTCTTTAATCTTGCTACATCTGTGTGGAACTTTGTTGGTAATCCTGCTATGTTTGTGTGTGGGTTTGCTTCTATGTGTGTGTCTTCAGTGTAATCCTACGTGTGCATTTGTGCACGTGAATGGTTGTGAATGTTAAAGCATGCATCCCTTGTGGTTAGCATCATTTCATGCCGTATGGCGACATGGACAAACAACTCCACATGTGGGCAGGGTTTGACATCATCAAGCGTCATCGCCGTGGTATGGTGATACAGGAAGGTGGGCCGTGGAACAGCAAAGACAGTTGGCTTGATCTCTAACTTTCCAGAGGCATAACCCGTCATTTGATGGGTTCAAAATGACGAACCGGAGAATTAGGATGAAGATAAGTCCGAATAGAATGGTAGACGTCTCAGTTGTTTTACCCTGAATCCCAACTGTAATGAGTATTAACTGAGGTCTGGATTTGGTGAGGTAGGGGTCTTACGACAGATGTGGACTTGGGCTGGATTGTCAGCCCTGAGCGGCGGGTTTCGCGATGGAGCCCACATTGTGAGAGTCGACCACGCTGTAGCAGAGCGGATAGGCAGCACTATTTATAGCTAATCCTGTTTAAGCGAGGTCATGCTCTCTACCGTCCCTGAGATAGAGCAGTGGAGTTAAACGCTCGCGTGCCAGTATGTGAGGAGCACCACTTGAGCTTTTAGTTCATTCTACTGTACAGGACAAATCGAGGACCAGCACACACATTTATGTAACACAGAGGTTTCTACTGTATTTATTTTCCATCTTAGATTTAGATGCAAAAGTTTAAATCTTTAAACCTTTAACCCAGTCCCTGACAAGGGATATATAAAATAGTCCATTGTTAGTCTATCAAATAGTAAAGTGAATTATCCTTCCAGTGCACTGAAACGTTCGTTCCTTAAAATTTGCGTAATGCACCGCAAAAACCAGGGAGCATCGATGCTCCCTATGTTCCCTTTCTGAGATCAAGTTTTGAAGATGTTTAACCGAAATCCCAGAAGCCAACTCGATGAGCTTCCTGAAACGCGATATAACTTTTGAATAGACAAACACTATTTTATGTTATGTATTATAGGTGTAACGGTAAGTGATTTCTTACTGAACCGTCACGGGTAAAATCCCAAAAGAAGTCATCATTCCAGTGCCCTACTCCCTTAGAAGGGCAGAGCCCTTGCAGTTTAGATTTTGGAGTGAACAGGGCATGTGGGCACCATTATGTTGACATTTGGAATGCATTTGGCAAAGGGAGCGACTACGAGATCAATTCCTCATGATCTTCAGATGACATGTTCCCGTGACAACGCAGCATGGTGTCCGTAAGTAGATGTAGCTGTGCTGGTGGCACAACTTAAGCATAAAACCTGCGTTTCCCGTGAACCGGATGGAGCGATCGTTTTTACTTCCGTATTTTGACGCACTTCCGAGTGAAATCCGCGATTTGATTGGATTTATAAAAACAGCCGTTGAATTTTGAAATGGAACTGGCAGCAGACTGACAGTCGAAGGGGAGGAGTTAACGGATGCTCCGCCCAAGCCATTTAAAATGGCAGTCATTACAGGCAGGAAGTGCATTTTCAGATTTGAACTAAAGAGGGCACACGAATTTAAAAAAGAGAATGATCCACATTGATCAACTATTTAAAATAAACGCTCAAATATTTCTTGACAAAATAGGCATTTTTTATTTCACTGGGACTTTAAGTTATGCCATTAAAACAGCGACATCTGCTGACAGACACCATGCGGCGTTGCCAAGGAAACATGGCATCTGAAGAAAATGAGGAAATACGTCCCAGTCGCTCCCTTCGGCTAGTAGTGCATTCCAAACGACTACATAATGGCACGCACTTGCCCTGTTCATCCAAAGTCTAAACTCCAAGGGCTCTGCCCTTCGAAGTGAGTAGGGCATAGGAGTGATGACTTCATTTTGGAATTTTATCCGTGACAGCTCATCACGGTTCGGAACGAATACGGGTACCGTTACACCCCTTTGCATAAACAAACGTCTCTAGACAAGCAGGCAACGCAACAGTTACATTTAATAATCGACCAAATTTGTGCGCTGATGTGTAACAGAATAATGAAAGTGTTTCTCATGTGTACCACAACCAGTCTTTAAAAAATACAGTCAGAGAGATTTCGGTTTTATTGGTTGTTGATTAACACCAGCTGTGGAGAATATAAACGTGCTAAAGCAGTCACGTCACACGAAGGTAAGTGAACGACGTCCCAAATAGAAGGACACGATATATTGATTCACGATCTCGGGAGCAAGAAAGCTGATTAAGACACAGGGGCTGAAGATGACAGCTGTTTCAACAGGGGTTGACACCTGTCCATGGGACGAGCGTTGGCCAATAGGATCTCCGCTGAAATCCCGAGCCGCGCCTCTGACGCAAGTGTTCTGAGCGCTGTGGGCGGGTCCTTACGGATCGAGTTGTAGATGCTATTGGCATGTACCGGCGGTACTGATGCAGAGTGGAGCTGACACTCACCAGTTCAAAGTGAGTACACATGCAATGTTTGTAATGTGTAATGTTCATGTTATTCAGTAGATTTATGCAGACAATTTGAATCAAATGGCAAGTAAAATAAATCGATATTACTCATTTCATTAGGCTTTACGAAGTTAAGGTTACCGTTGTATAGAGTCGTTGTAATATAACAGTTGTGAAATAAATAATAGACTTGCGTTACTTTCTTTCTTCGTAGTGTTTTGTGATATCATTAACGTAATCATCAATTATATTATTCAAATTCATTTACATCATTCGCGTAAGAAATATATTTGTAAAACTCCCCAAAACTATAATGGAGAATTGAAGGAAATCTTTGCAGTGATCACGTTCTGGCATTTATTTGTTTTTTTAAGATTGTCTGCACGCGACTTCTTGATTGTCTTCTATTCTTCTAAACTTGCTCGTGTAAAGCCCTCGCGACAGGATCACCGGGGCCCTCAATGCTATTTGTGTCACCAAGGATTTTTCAAGGATGGCATATTGACTTCATAACTTGTAACACCTGCTGTGTGACATTAAATGCGTAATCAAACTGAAGAAGTACAATCTTTGATCACATTATGGCATTAAACATACTGTGTGTCTGTGATACTTGTGCTATTGAAGCCACAATTCATGCAATTATTTGTTAGCAATAGAAAGAAATGTATCTACAACGATATGGAAAAGAAGGTTAAGATTATGTCATATTAAATATAATATGAAGTGCATTAGATGTATCATCAATATATGATATACCGTACATGTGTCCTTTGGTGTGACAGCAAACAAACTGTTAATAATATGTTATTTAGATTATTAATATTTATATGATTTATAATATAAAATATCCTTTACATTCATTGATATTTTTTGTTCACTGTCACACAATAGGACACATTTGCGGTATATTTCTCAACTACCCATATTTTGATTAATATACTGCTTTTGTCGGAGAAAATGTGTGTATGCTGGGTGTTATGTGCAATGTTCTCTAGATTTCTCACTTTGTTGCTCTATTTAGACTTCAGCTGGAAGATTTCACTTCCAGCATCATGACTGTCACTGTGTGACTCACACTTCCAACTCGCAGGATGAGTAAATATAGGATATTCAATTGTGTAATTCACCCTTACAGATGTGTTCTTTTCATGTTCAGGATATTTTGCCACAGCTTTTTTGTATGGATTTAGGACACGTTTTTGCACAGAAATAATGAAATGGTTTTTGTTCAAATGTATTATGTACCTTTCAAATACAGTTTAAATGTGTAAATATTGAAGTATTAAGGTAAAAAACTCAAATTTGATGTTGTGCATGTATATGTTGCACAATGTTATATATATATATAATGTTTCCCTTAAGAACAGATGGAGGTTTTGCTCACATATAAAAAGTATTGACTGTAACAGCTCCCTTTTTTACGCTACAACCCTGTGTTTTTATCCAAGTACAAAATCAAGGCTTTTTGTATATTAAAAAGCAACTCTTGGACCTCAAATCTTGCTCCACATGTGCCTAGGATGTCTGAATAAACTGAGGTTATATGAGAATGGGAAAATATTTTTATGTTTGTGTGTGTAGTACATGCTTCACCAGCATCTTTCCTTTACTTTAACTAAGGCTGTGTGCCATGTGGCGTGTGCCTCACTACTGCCACAGATTGACTAATAAGATTAAGCAAGAAGCTTTCCTGAGATAATCATCCAGCAAGCCTTTTTCCTCTAATGGAGACTCGGCTCCTCAAGACTCTTCACTGAAGGTCAAATCATTGGAAGTAAACAGAGATTTTTGGAAAGTAACTGTTTCGCCAAGGGTTTGTGTTGTTTGGGCTATTGTGTTTGTGCAGTTCTTAGAAATGTAAGTCTTGGTTGAGAGCAGCACCCTTGACAGTGTGGAACTACAGTAGATGCCGGTTTTGTTTCTCGCTGTTGCAGGAATGGATACATACAACAAATCTGTAAGTAATGTGGACAAATATGTTTTATAATAACGAATTGAAAACTGTCTGTTTGAACCTATGCTGGGATTTGGTGTGGTGACTGTGGATTTTGATTTAATTGGTTTTGTCAGCAGTTGAGGAAAAATGAATGTACCGATTGTGATGCTGATAAAAAACAATAATAAGTAAAGAAATATGACGTGCTTTTAACTCCAAACGTATTACTGTTAACCAGGACCCTTGGTGCCCATAACCTTTGAAAGGGATTTAGGTGTCAAACAATAACTCTTCAGGTTATTCAACTCTTTCACTGCAGAAGCCATTTGCATTTGTATTAGAACTCTTAGCATATGTTTCTTAGAATAAACTATATTATTTACTTACTACCCAGTACCCACTTTATTTCATTCAAATGCATTAAAATGTCGTTTTCCAAAAACAAGTTTGGTGTTATATGACTTTGGAAAGCCTTTGTCTTTTCCAAGAACCTGATGGTTTTATGTAACGAGCCTAATTTTAGAGTTACGTTCCTTAAGCAGTCCTGACCAATCTTTCCACCGGCGGACCATAATGAAAGCTGACTGTCACTTTCCATACCTATCAGCATCATCCTTAAACAGTGACATACTTTTTGATGTCACTTCCTTTTTGATTGACAGCGGTATCACTTGATCTGACATTTGCGAGGTTTGGGTTGAGATGGCAGCGGGGGTACGGCAATCAGATGTTTGACTTCAAGGGCTGAATGTTTTCACGTCTGAATGACAGAGCATGTAATGAACTTGATATTGGGAGTTAATTCAATTGCTGGTTTTCAGATGTAACCTGCTGCCCACCTGGCGATTTGAATCTTCTGATCGAAGCAGGATGACAGAAGACGCAGTGAAAAATCTAATTAAAATGCCTTTCCGAGTACACCTGGTATGTCATTGGGAGAGTCGCTTTTTGGAGCCCTGAGGAATAAGGCTCGTTAATGGGAAATCTGGGATATTTGCATTGAGGATTTTACTCGTCCTGAGGGAAGCCGCTTCTCTGCCATATTTTGGTGTTCTTCAGAAAGAACATGGCCAGAAACTCATTCCGTGGCTCGAAGTACAGAGCGGAGGACAATCACGATGGAGATTTTGGCTGCACGCTCAAAGAGCTACGCTCTCTTATGGAACTCAGAGGGACAGATGGATTACAGAGAATTCAGGAATGTTACGGAGATGTTGAGGAACTCTGTTCCAGGTTAAAATCTTCACCGACAGAAGGTAAATAATTACTTTTGCTACCAGTGTTTTACATAAAGCTTATCAATTATGTTCCAAACTAGACTGTATTTGATTAATTAAGAGGGGGAAAGTTAAACCCTTCAAAGCAACTCGGGTCACTTAGAGACCATCTTAGCTATTTTCTATTTATAGGGAAACATTAAAACTCTTCTATCTTTAGCTTTCAATCCCTCCCTCTGTTATGCTCTCTATTCAACCAAAGGGATTTGGTGAAGATGGATAAAGCTGATGATGCAAAGGTTATAGGTTCACAAGTGATCCCTGAACCTTTGTGCTCTTGAGACGGGCACTTGCATCACGTCATCGCAGGAGTTGTTTCTGTAGTGTACTGTAATTGCTTCTGAAAAAAGCATCAGCTAAATGAGAGTAATAACTAAGTAGTTCCAGGCATCTGTTTTCAGCCACTTGTGTAATTTGTTTCCATGCGTAGTTTCAACCAGTTACATTTTTCCTGTAGCTCAGTGGTCAGAGCGCAGTGCTAACAACGCCAAGGTCATGGGTTCGAACCCAGAGATTGCACATAATTATAAACAAATGTATAATGCAATGTAAGTCGCTTTGAATAAAAGCATCTGCGAAATGTATAAATCTGAATTTGCCATATTTCAATGATATTATGACCTCTTATGTTGATCTTTTAAGACAGTAATTCTTTTTTTAATAGGATGTATTCATCACAGTGTTTTCTCCAGTATAGGCCTGTTTACGCCTGCGGCTGGCGTGTTTTTTCAATTGTTTTCAACGGTAACGCCGCGTTTAAAAAAAGCCATCTGGTGCTATTCGTTTTTCCCACAATCGGCGCCAATGTTCGACCGAGCGTCCAGAGTTGAAAAATGCTCAACTTTGGGCAGAACGCTGCGCCTACAGCGGGCGTTTTCAGCCGAGCTCATGCCGTTTTTAAATGAGCCTTGGTGGACACAGCACCTTAAGCATATATCTTTCTGTTTTAACCTAAACATTTGCTCAGTATGCTCACAAACAACTCTTTTCAGTTGTAAATTTACTACTTTTTTGCTTGAAATATCAGTTCATTATGAGGATAGGTCACCCAAAAATGACAATCAATTCATTTACTCCCTTTCGTGTAATTCTAAACCTGTTCTTTCTTCTGAAGAACACAAAAGAAGATTTTTGAAGAAAGTTGGTATTTTAAGAAAGTAATTTCTCAAAATATCTTCTTTTGTGTTCCAGAGAAGAGAGAGTCATATACGTACAGGTTATGAATAACATGAGGGTGAATTAATGATGACAGAATTTTAACTTTTGTAGGAACCATCCCTACAGTACAAGTTTGATTTAGGCCAGCTGTACTGATTTTCTGGTGTGTTTGATTTGCATGCACATCTGGTTTTGTTATGGGCCATAACAGACAGTTGTAGTTGTTGTGACAGGTAGGGCACGATCTATTTACCTCATGTAATCCCACTCACCTCAAAGAGAGGCCCTGAGATGGGCTCTTCAGAGCTCTGCTGCACTCTAATCTCGCTGGCACGGGGTTAACGTTCATATTTGCCCTTGCCAGCAGTGGGTAAACCTTTGTAGGGGCAGAGATGCCAGAGAACCAGCATTTCGTAATTGAGCAAAGGAAGGAAGAGAAGGATTACGCTATGTTACTGTTCATGTTGTTCTCTTGGTTTTTTTAAGGGTTGAAAGTCTTGGTATTTTTTAATCTGTTGTTTTACCCCCAAATGAGATTGAATCAATTTATACTATAATTGTGTAAATATACATCTACAGTTTGTTATATTTAAGGTTTTTGGTTACAGGTTAGGTATTTTCAGAGTTTTAAGCGTGAAGAAGCTTCACCTCTGTGTGTTTTCAAGTAGAACAATTGTTTACATGAAAAAATTATATTTATACTGTATATGCATGTATAGACATGCCTAAAAGTTGAATGTATATGCCTTGAATTAACTTCAATGTAGTTTTAATAAAAGTGTTGCACAAATGAATAAATGTGAATCTAATTGAAAATTTAAATAGGATGTTTGATATTATAATAAGTATTATAACACAAGCTCTCACTGATATTATCATACATATGACAGATTGTTTTAAATAGTAATACTGTATTCTGCTCTTTCTCACCTTCTAGGTTTAAGTGGCGATCCTGATGACATTGCGAGACGAAAAGAACAATTTGGAAAGAATTTCATACCTCCTAAAAAGCCAAAAACATTCCTTCAGTTAGTGTGGGAAGCTTTGCAGGATGTGACTCTAATTATTTTGGAAGTTGCAGCTATAATATCTTTAGGCCTTTCCTTCTATAGACCTCCTGATACAGAGAGAGAAAGTGAGTATTCATTTGCTGTGAATACTATGTCTTGATTTCATTCGTTCAGTGTTTCTGTGGAATAACAATGAACTGCGACATAGAAACTGTATGATGACCCGAGGGTAATGTTATGCTATTACGTATTCAGCTCACCCATGCCCTGTTTTGTCAAAAAAAAATCAAAGATGTATGCATACCCGAGTATAAAAATTATGATAAAGAAATAATTTAAAACAATTTTGACTAGTTCTAACACAGCTGTGTTATTGGTGCAGATTGTGGTAGGGCGGCTGGTGGAGCTGAAGATGAAGGAGAGGCAGAGGCGGGCTGGATTGAGGGTGCGGCCATCCTGTTGTCTGTCGTCTGCGTGGTGCTTGTCACAGCGTTCAATGACTGGAGCAAAGAGAAGCAGTTCCGCGGGCTGCAGAGTCGCATCGAACAAGAGCAGAAGTTTTACGTAGTCCGTGCCGGTCAGGTCATTCAGATTCCTGTGGCCGAGATTGTCGTTGGAGACATCGCTCTTGTAAAATATGGTAACATCATACTCCACTTTAGGCTTTGATACTGTATAAAATGCACTAGTTTAATTGTGAATGATATTTATCCCTGGCTTGCACATATACTTCAGTCAAAATGTCACATAAAATGCTGCATTTTTTGGTGTTTGTATAGACGAATTGCAGTGTTTTTGTGCTTGATCCAAAGCCTCTCTTTTAGCTTGTGTTGCAAACATCTGTCTGTTGTGTCTCAGACGAAACCATCTGTCCTCCGTAGGTGACCTCCTTCCTGCAGACGGTGTGGTAATCCAAAGCAACGATCTAAAAATTGATGAGAGCTCCCTCACTGGAGAGTGTGACCATGTCAAGAAAACGTTCGACAAAGACCCCATGCTTCTTTCAGGTCTGGTGTCCCCTTTACTAAATCAACTATGAAATCAAAACACTGGTTAAATGTGCGAATAGTGGGAACTTTAATTGACGTATTTGTAACTCTTAAAGATAAGGTTAACGTTTCAGAACACAGAATGAAACAGAATTTGTGTCTCGTGCTTTTTATTATTATTGCTAAATATCTTTAAAGGGCTTGAGGTGATCTTTGCCTTATACACCTGTTTACCTTAGGCACTCATGTGATGGAGGGCTCTGGTAGAATGGTGGTCTCTGCAGTGGGCATCAACTCTCAGACTGGCATCATCTTCACTCTGCTCGGAGGTGGAGATGATGAGGATGATGACGACGATGATGAGGATAAAAAAGAAAAGAAAGAGAGGAAAAAGAGGGAGAAAGAGGAGAAGATGAAAGAAAAGGATAGGAAAATGAAGGAAAATAAAGACAAAAAGAAAAGTGAGTTGCTCCAGTTGGGTTTCTAAATGCATTCTTGAAATATTTCTTAGTATCCCTTTAACCCAATTGTAAAAAATGAATAATATTTTAGGTTTCAGTTTAGATATGTGGCAGTTTTCAGTTTGCTCAAAATTTTTAAGTCTGTCATCATTTATTCACCCTCATGTGTTTCAAAACCTGTACATGACTCTTTCTTATGTGCAACTCAAAAGAAGAGTTTGTTTACAAACATAACACTTCAGGTCAGGTTCTTATATGCAGATTGAACTTGGATACCATAAAATCACATGCCAAAACAGTTTCCTATCTCTTAGAAAATCACAAGCATCTAAAAGTTTCATCTATATTTCCGTCAGGCAAAAAGCAAGATGGAATGGAGAAAAAGAAAGGTGAGTATAAGCCTCATAACCGGTAGTCCACTATAGTTTAGTAATTCTCATTTTATTATGTGGTTTATGTGCTGTACGTCTTACGTGTGTAAGTTCTGATAATGTCTTGTGAACATATGGTTCAAGAGAGTGGCTAAAAGACAGGTGCTCTTCACTGTTTTCGGGGTGATTAGCAATAAGAAGATTAGGGTCTTTGGCCGCACGGCTCTGCCTTTTTCCTCTTGTCTTGCAGACAGATATAAACCTCCACAGTCAACAATGTGTTTTACAAAGTCAAATTTCCATTCAGAAAAACGTAGTTTCTGTGCCTATTTTCTTAAATAGAGTTCTACATTAAAGGTGTAAGACAGATAAAGTAAAGCTCTAACAGCACACGGCATACATAATAATAGCAGTATTTGATTTGAATGAAGTCATTTTAACATTGCAGTTTAATACATGCAATTCAATAATAAGAGTGAAAACAACCAGTTTCTGAGTTTACTAAAGTTACATTGATGTGCACAATTAGACAGGGATGGAGGCAGGGTGGAGATGGATCCCCTTCACGGCGACAATGTGTCACAGGACGAAGCAAAAAAATCCAAGATGCCAAAGAAAGAAAAATCTGTACTTCAGGGGAAGCTTACCAAATTAGCAGTACAAATCGGAAAAGCAGGTAAAAATGCAGATTTTATAATCATTTGTTCTGCAATTCCTCATCCATGCGAGTTTTCCTAAACGTGTGAGGTGCACATGTGTGTTTATGTGTTTCTTTGCCAGGTCTCTTCATGTCAGCCATCACGGTCATCATTCTTATTGTTCTCTTTCTGGTGGACACCTTCTGGATCCAGGGGCTTCCCTGGTTAAAAGACTGCACTCCCATTTACATCCAGTTCTTCGTTAAGTTCTTCATCATCGGGGTCACCGTCCTGGTCGTTGCCGTGCCTGAGGGTCTCCCCCTTGCCGTCACCATCTCATTGGCTTATTCTGTGAAAGTATGCGGTCTTTTTTGTTTCTAAAAAATGTTGTGTGCATGCCTATGTGCATTTCAAATAGATCTTTCTTTGTCATGTAGAAAATGATGAAGGACAACAATCTAGTGAGACATCTGGACGCTTGCGAGACGATGGGCAACGCCACTGCGATTTGCTCTGATAAAACAGGCACTTTAACCATGAACAGAATGACGGTGACGCAGGTGTATATCGAAGACAAAAACTACAAGAAGATTCCAAAACCGGATTCGATTTCAGGCAAAACCAGGGACCTGCTTGTCACAGGCATCGCCATTAACTGTGCATACACTTCCAAAATTTTAGTAAGAATCTATGTAATTTAAAACCTCTTTTTAAAACTTGTTGCACAGCTGGCTGTCAAAATAGTTGCATAAAAAAAACACTTTTACATCATTTCTTTATGTCTGGGGTTGAGCTTATTCATTGTAACTTTAGATTTGTTTTTTAGGATTGTCCTAAACCCTTTTTGTGTGTCTAGCCTCCTGAGAAAGACGGCGGTCTGCCCCGTCAAGTCGGGAACAAAACAGAATGTGCCTTGCTGGGTTTTTGCCTTGACTTAGGACTTAGTTACCAAACTGTTCGCGATAAGTTTCCTGAGGAAAGATGGTACAAAGTGTACACCTTCAACTCAGTGAGGAAATCCATGAGCACGGTCGAAAAAAACTTGGATGGAACGTATCGTATGTTCACCAAAGGAGCTTCAGAAATCCTCCTGAAAAAGTTAGTATGTTTAATAAGAATCTTAAAGGAAGTTCTCCCAAAAATGGTCACTATTGACTTTTTAATGTGGTCAAGTCAATTGTGAATATTTTTGGGAGAACTATTGCTTTACTTCTCATCCACAGCTTTGGTTTCCATGTTTTTATTAAAACAGCTGGTTTGGGTGTTCCTTTTTAAAATAGCTACTTTTTAGGTACCACCTAGCTAAATAGAACGATTTGATTGGGTAAAATCAATATATTGGGTCTGTTTTGTTTTGTTCTGCTAAAATCCTGTTAATTTTGTAAAAATTACACTAGTACTTAAAAGAATTAGAAAAGAAATTGCTAGATTTTCAGTTATTTCATGATAAGTAGGGAGCTGCATTTTTGTATGCAAATCCCAGAAGTGAGTGGTTTTTGGTAAATCGCTTGAAATAAGATATGTGGTTTACAAAACTTCTGAACATTTTCATGTTTTATTCTATGACATAAGAGACACCTGTTATAACACGTTCAGAATTTTTTTCAGCTTTTTCTTGTCTTAAAGGTTTCATACGACACGGCTAAAAGGAATATTATTGTTTGTTTTAGATGTAATACAATGTGTATACACGATTTAAGGTTCAAAAACACTGTATTTTCCACATACCGTGCATGTTTGTATCTCCTCCTTGCCCCGCCTCTCTGAAACGCACAGATTTTTAACAAAGCTCATCGCTCTGAAAAGCGAGCTATGATTGGCCAGTTAACCAGTGCGTAGTTATTGGTCGAAAACTGCAAGCGTGTGACGGAAATGTAACACCTCTTACCATAGTTGGAACATCACCAAAAAACACGTATTCACACCATATGACCGGCGGTTGTTTAAAAGTTGCTAAAAGCAACTACATCCTTTCTTCATGTCACCGCGCATATAAATCTCACAAATAATGGGCACAAATCTCTTACAACATAGATGTGGATTCATTCACAGAGGAATTACTTAACAGGGAACACGTTTTTAATAAAGTTTGAAAGAGTTGTCGGAGGCTTGGTGGTGGTGACGTTGATATCAAGTGACCATAGTGTAGTCTATTTAGCTTTTTACTACTGGTGGTTGTATTTCAGCTTCAAAAGTAACAACACTGGTGATTAGAGAGACCAGTGTTTTTCTTGTATTAAACAATGCAATATGTTTTAATCTATAATATTTTCCCAGGTGTTGTAAAATCTTGTCAGCCAATGGCGAGGCCAAAGTCTTCAAGCCCAGGGATCGAGAGGACATAATGAATAAGGTGATTGAGCCCATGGCCTCTGAGGGCTTGAGGACAATCTGTCTAGCCTACAGGGAGTTTCCTCTTTCAGATGGAGAACCTGACTGGGACAGTGAGTCAGATATCTTGACTGGACTCACCTGCATTTGTGTTGTGGGCATTGAAGATCCAGTTCGCCCAGAGGTAACGGCACACCTAATGTTCACATTTATGAGATCAAGGATCTATTCCAAAAACTTTAATTCACTGAAAATTTAAAATTGAGTTAGAAACCTTTTTAAACAAAAACTGACTACAAGTAATGTCTTGCATATGTATGCGTGTGTTTGTTGGCACCTAACCCCTGTGTGGTATATCTGTCACAGGTCCCAGATGCCATTAAGAATTGTCAGCGAGCAGGTATCACGGTGCGTATGGTCACAGGGGATAACATTAACACTGCCCGGGCGATTGCAACCAAATGCGGCATTCTCCATCCCGGCGATGACTTCCTGTGTATCGAGGGTAAAGAGTTTAACAGGAGGATACGCAATGAACTTGGAGAGGTGAGACGGTAACAAAAATAGTTTTTTTGTGTTCTTGATGGAAGGTCTATAATAAAACGCTCACCTTCTTTTTTTAAGATCGAGCAAGAACGTATCGACAAGATCTGGCCTAAGTTACGTGTACTTGCAAGATCTTCTCCGACCGATAAGCACACATTGGTTAAAGGTAATACGTGCAGAGTTTATGACAGTATAGTTGTGAACCGAAGCATTATGTTTATGATTGTGGTATTTGAAATGTACGAAATGCTTCTTGTTAAGGTATTATCGACAGCACCATCTTAGAACAAAGACAAGTTGTCGCCGTCACAGGAGACGGGACCAATGACGGCCCTGCGTTGAAGAAAGCTGATGTTGGATTTGCAATGGTATGACACAATAATGAAAATCTTAAAGGAATAGTTCATCCAAAAAAGGAAAAGTCTTTCATCATTTACTCTCCCTCTTGTCATTTCAAACCTGAATGACTTTCTGTAGAACACAAAAGAAAATATTTTGAGGAATATTGTTTACCAAACACCATTGGTGCCCATTGACTTCAATTATATGTACACGAAACCCTCTGTGACATTCCCCAAAATATCTTATTTTGTTTTCCACAGAGAGAACAAAGTGGTACATATTTTGAAACCCCATGAGTGTACATAAATGATGACAGAATATTTATTTTTGGGTGAACCATGCCTTTAAGCACTTGACAATGTAGGAGTTGTATGACAGTTCAATGAGGAAAGTTAACCTGTGATACATTGTTCATGTAATTTGACTCTGAATCGTCACATTGAGTTTGATGTGATTTGACTCTTTAGGGAATTGCTGGTACTGATGTGGCCAAGGAGGCATCAGACATTATCTTGACAGACGATAACTTTTCCAGCATTGTGAAAGCAGTGATGTGGGGAAGGAACGTCTATGACAGTATCTCCAAGTTCCTCCAGTTTCAGTTGACGGTCAATGTTGTGGCTGTCATTGTAGCATTTACAGGAGCCTGTATCACACAGGTTAGAATTCTCCATCCTTTTTATCTTTCTATATTGATTCTTTCCATTTCAATTCCACCTTCAATTTTTAATATTCATATTTTCAAACCTCACATAGGACTCGCCCCTCAAAGCTGTACAAATGCTATGGGTGAATTTAATCATGGACACATTTGCGTCATTGGCGTTGGCGACGGAACCTCCCACCGAGTCTTTGCTCTTGCGGAAACCGTACGGTCGCAACAAGCCCCTCATCTCCCGCACCATGATGAAGAACATTCTCGGACACGCCGTTTATCAGCTGACTATCATCTTCACCTTGCTGTTTGCTGGTGAGCATCACATACCAAGAGCATCCGAAATGAAACCAGAGAAACCAGCTAACTCTTATTCTAATCAGCTTTTCGACCTTGACCTGTCTCACAGGTGAGCAGATCTTTGACATTGACAGCGGCAGGAACGCTCCTCTGCACGCTCCTCCTTCAGAACACTACACCATCGTCTTCAACACCTTTGTGATGATGCAGATCTTCAACGAAATCAATGCTCGCAAGATCCACGGCGAGAGGAATGTTTTCGAGGGCATCTTTAATAACTTCATCTTTTGCACAATTGTTTTTGGAACTTTTATAATTCAGGTAGTTCAGATTTAAATTATTTTCTAAAACCAACAGGTACTTCATCCAACAATTGTCTTAAATTTCCACATGGCGATCTTTTTACAGATCATAATTGTGCAGTTTGGAGGGAAGCCTTTTAGCTGTGTTCGTCTCACTGTTGACCAGTGGTTGTGGTGTGTCTTTCTCGGCTTTGGCTGTCTTCTCTGGGGTCAGGTAGGGCTTTAAAATCTTTTGCACACTTGAAAAGGGAATAGTCCACACAAAAATGAAAACCATCCCTTTTACCCTTATAAACTGCATTGAGCGGTAGGTCATATTCCTCACCAAATATCCCTTCACCCACAGTTGATTACAACTATTCCCACGAGCCGACTGAAGTTCCTGGTTACAGCAGGACATGGAACCCAAAAGGACGAGATCCCTGAGGACGAGTTGGAGGAGATGGAAGACCTGGATGAAATTGATCATGCTGAGATGGAGCTCAGAAGGGGGCATGTTCTGTGGTGCAGGGGTCTCAACAGAATTCAGACACAGGTACCGCTCTTCAGTCTGTAGATTTTCTGATAAATATGAATATGTGGATTGTGTTTTTCCTCAGTACTACACATTGTTGATTACATTTTGATTTTTGTATGTTCTTTTTAGATACGTGTGGTTAATGCTTTTCGGGATTCCATGTCACCTTACGAAGGCCTGGAGACGGCGGAGTCCCGCAGCTCCATCCACAACTTCATGAGCCACCCTGAATTCCGTATCGAAGATTCTATGATAGCCATCCCACTCATCGATGACACAGATCCTGAGGACGATGCGCCTACTAAACGCAACGCTGTTCCTCCCTCACTGCCTCCAGTTTTATCCATAGCTAATCAGAACAATAATGCCACTGATAGCAAGGCCTACCATCACCATAAAGATCTAGCAAAGACCATCCTTCCTCAGACTCCTGGAAGTCCACTGCATAGCCTGGAAACCTCTCTTTAAGCCAGTCAACAATCCTATGCAAGAGCGCATAAGGACACAGTCTTATGTTGTGGTCCTGTTTCATTCTGGAGAACTGGCAAGGTAGCAAAACTTGACATGTGCTGGTTTTCATTTATTTAATGGAGTTTGTGGAATATTTGCCTATGATTTGTTTGTTTTAGAATCCTTGGAAGATCTGAATTTACTGTAAATCTTAAAAATACCTGCAATGCCTTGCCATTACGAAATTTTAGACAATATGGCAGGTGGGTTACTGAGGTTGATTTCAGGCCTATTTTATAAATGATAGCTTGCAGCAATAACTGTACTGTAAACACTACACACCCAATGTGTTGTAATGTAATGAAATATTGACTGTCCGTGAGATTTACAGTGGTACAATTAGAAGAACATTTGTTACTCCTCTTTTTTGTCTCTTCTTTTTCTCTTTAATTCACTAAATACCATACCAAGAAAGGACACATAGTGTATTAGTTTAATGAAGGCTACTAAAACACAAATACTTTTAGCATTGTAGCATCTTTATACTGTAAACAATGTTGATCCACCCCGTCCCTAAAACAAGCACAAACGCTAGAAAAGATGCCACTGTATGAAATAGTTTGAAGATAAAGTGTTATTTATTGTGCGAGAAATACATTGTGGGTACATGAATGTGGTTTAGGATTTAGGAATAAAAATAGGGCACAGGCTCTTTTGGATGTATACACAGATTAAGGTTAGAAAATGTGAATTTGTTGGTCAATTTTGTTTGTTTAACTGTAGTTTCATTCCTCTTTTGGGAATAAATATTCTTCCATTTGTTTATGGAATATTTTTTTTCTATTGTAATATTTGGTATTAAAGTATTTAATGTCTGTTGATGAATCTCAAAATATGTAAATAGTTATTGTGGTTCAGTTTACATTGTCTTTAAGTTATATGTCTGGTTTTGACAATAAAATACAAATATTTAGCTCAACGTATTATTGTTTTTTTACTTAAGCTTATATAAAAACTATAATATGTAACTCATATTTGATCATATTTGCAATACATACATATTTGTGATAAAAGGCCATAACAAAGAAATGACACCAGAAACATTAAATGAAGAAAGAATCAGTGTTCATATTCCAGGAAATGCAGCAAAGCACAATGGTGTTATTTAATACGTAACTTTGTCAATGTCAGTGAAAGGGACTAGATTACAACTGGTAAGGAATGGGATTAAAAAGGATCGTTCAGCATTTCTCCTTGAATTTGAAAATGTTATGCCCAACAAAATCAAAATGGGATTTTTGAGTTATGATGTTAGGGAGTATATCCCAGCCCTAATGCTATGCTATGCTAAATATAAAATGTGCTAGATGTAGAGGGGGTCATGAATATGGAAAATGTGGCAAAGATGCACAAGCTCACTTGTGCATCAGATGTTTCAACTGTGGAGGTGATCATAGTGCTGCTTTTGGAGGATGTCATGTCCAAAGGCAAGCTAGAGAGGTTTAGAAGTACAAAACAATAAAAAAAATGCATGCTAGGTTAAAACAGTCACCAGTTGAAGTCGTGGAAATTATACCTCATGAATGAAAAATGTCCTGATACAGCCATTTAGTAAGCCTGGTAAAAAGCCAGACGATGAAGGAAATGACAGACCTATAGCATTAACATTGCACAATGGAAGGAGAAATAAGTTTGTGGACTATCATATTGTATAGAACAGATAGGACTGAGTTCACAACAATGTGGTTTTTAAATTTAGATCTACAAAGCAATTAGTATGAAAGAGGTCATGGCTGGCTATAGATACTTTGATATAGAGAAAGCCTATCATTGTGGAGAGAAGGATAAAATTACATAATATGGGTGTTGGAGGAAGGATGTATAACTGGATTTTTTATCAAATCGGACATGTGTAATAGTTGAAGATGCTGTATCAGATGACTTGGATATAATAAATGGTATTCCACAAGGTAGCCCAATTCTGTTTAATATAATGATCAAGTGTATATTTGAGAAGGTTGGCAATGGTATTGGATCTTCACTTTATGCAGATGATGGGGAAAAGGGGGAACATACTAGACAAGTGATTAATAATATTCAGAGTGCTACAATAAAAGTTGAAAAATGGACATATAACTTGTGATTTAAGATGTCAGTTAAAATATCTTGTGATGCTCGTTACAAGAAAGAGAAAGTTAGGAAGTATACAGATTAAATTATATGGTCAAAACATGGAAAGAGTAACACACTTTAAATATTTAGGATATGGTTTGAGGAGAAATGTGTACGGAGGACACATATTAAACAGGTCAAAAATAAATGTAATAAAGCATTAAATCTTATAAGAGCAGTTTCAGGGAATGACTGGGTGTGCAGATAAACTGTCTTTATTGGATAATTATGGGGCCTTAATACGATCCTGTATTGACTATGGGTGTATACGGGACAGAGTGTTGTTGAGAAACTTGACAGATGCAGTCTAGTATTGGTGCTACTAAAACAACTCCTAAAAATGCATAGCTTGTGGAATCTGAAGAACTTCCTTTAGGCCTAAGAAGACTAAAGCTTTCCTTGACACATTGGGTTCATCTCAAGAGTGTCGGGGAAAGAACAACCTACAATAGAAGTATAATCTGATTGTTGGGAGAACATGCAAAAACGAAAGGGTAAAGGATTAGGTTGGAACATAAATACATTAGAAGGAAGAGTATGGTCTAAACAAAGTTGAGTCAACACCGTATGAGTATGTTCCATCATGGATATTCCCGGTTCCCAGTGTTGATTTAAAACTTTTAGGGGGTGGTTTCCCAGACAAGGCTTAGTCCTATACTAACCTAAATGTCAGAGGTGTCTTGATCAAAATCAACTTGCACTGGCATATTTTGAAATATATCAGTGCATTTGTTTTGTCTCAAGATGAACACTAATGTTTTTTTTGTAAATTATGTTTTTTTAAAAATGACTTAAACATCCCAGTTTAAATAAGGCCTAGTCCTCGCTTAAACAAATCCCTGTTTGGGAAACCGCCCCCTTTAAAGAGTTAAAGAGAGAATGGTCTGAAAGTAATGCTGGGAATATTGGGTACTTGGCTCAAGAATGTGTTAAGAGGAATTGCTATCAACATATATTTATATTCACTGATGGGTTTTAAGATTCAAATAACAATCATGTGGAAGTAGGAGTTTGACATAACCATATGCAAAATAATTAATCTATTTGTATATAAAGCAGAAGTAGTAGCTAATCCTAGGTTTACAATGGGTAGAAGAAGAAATTCCTCAAATAGCAATCATTTGTTCGGACTCAGCATTTAGTGGCTTGGATTCAAATAAAAAACAGCACGACATGACCTACTGTTTAAAAAAATTATTCACGATAATGGCAAAAATCGAGAGAATTGGAATTAATGTGCAATTTTGTAAAGTCCCAGCTCGTGTTGGTGTAGAGGGCAATGAGATTTGACTGCAAAAAATGCACAATAAATAAAGAATGAGGAAATTATGAAAATCCCATTTGTGAAAGGTGAAACCAAGTAAGTAATTAAAACAGCATGCAGTAAGAGAAGCATGGCAAGGAAAACGGCATATAGATAACAAAGGGAGACACTATTATAATATATAAAAGTCGGTCAATGCATTTAAAGGTAAATGTAGAAGAGAAGAAGAGATTTTATCAAGATTAAGATTAGGATGCAGTGGGTTAAAATCAAGCCTCTTTTGAATTGTTCACGTCAGATAAATGTGAAGCCTGTGCTGTTCCCGAAAATGAGAGAAAATGTGGGAGTGTAGTAAATAACTATTTATCTTCCTTAAAGATTTGGGGCTATATCAGAAATATATTCAAATTTTAGTAGTACAAAGTAAAAAGCTCTGAAGCTTCACACCCCAGTACAGTAGGTGGCGGTATGCACCTTAATAAATTGGTTGCGACTCGACAAATAAACCGAGAGCGAGAGAAAAATCCTTCACCAATCCCGTTGATGCATTCAGGTCACGTGTTCTTCGAAATCAGTCAGTTCGCGAAATTTGAAATGAGGAAACAGTTCGTCAGTGCAGCTTTTCCCACGTTGACTAGACAACATTAAAATAAAAAAGTATAATCGTCCGACTATAACAGACAAGCAGTGTGAGTATGATTGCCCGTGAATGTTTGTTGATATCTGTTTTGTTTATAAACTGGCTTTGAATCGGCGCATAAACCGTAGCACGAGCTCGTCTTTCATGTTCATCTTCATGCATCGGTGTGGCTAACATAAGATATAAATGCGTTACAGAAATATATTAAATTTGTTCAGATTTTAAATTGCTCTTATGTTACTAGAATGTTTTAACACGTAAACTGACGTCAACAGGCCTCCATTTGTTTTCCTGGCTATTGAAGATGGCATCGTTTACTCGCAGTGGTAAATATTTCGCATGCAGTCAAATGTTGCTAGTAATTTGGATTATAATGTTGTGAAAATGTACGATCTCTTGGCCCGTGTTCTGCATTTGTTGTTCTTGTTTCACTTCTAGATTTCGTCTCACTGGCTGAGGAGAAATTTGACTTCGACGTTACGCTTTCACCATCAAGGTTTGATTTAAGTAATATTTTTAGACACGTTTAGTCAAACTAACGTTCAATCTAACACATTGTCACAATGCCAATTTCAACATGAACCGGATATGTTGTTACAAAATATATAGGTGTATGTGTGTATTAAAGTGTTTGCATAACAGCAAACATTTCTTAGTAATTGATAAAGAAAATATCAATGTTTATGAAGTTAACCAAACATCTATATAAATTTGAACAAACATGTATTTTCATAGCGCAAAAGGAGATGAAGACAACATTGAGGATGAGGTCTTCGTAGGTCCAGTCAGTCATAAAGAGAAATGCATTTCCCACGGAGTAGAGGACCACGTGAAAGACGGTTTAAGCAGTGGCCAATCTCTGGGAGAAGAGGCCAGCTGGAGTCCACTCACAGGGGAGAAGTTTGAAGAAATCTGCAAAGAAGCGCTTCTGCTCGCCAGCCACCTGGAACAAACCATCACCTGCTCTGGAGTTGAGAACTGTGTGGTTTCCTCTTCCCAAGCTGAGGACACTGAAACCTTCGAGGAGGACTCGACGACCAAAGCGAGCTTGTTCAGCAAGCCATCTTATGTTCTCAGTCCCATCAAACGTGAAACCTTTCTGGTTCAGGACAGCCCCATGAAACAGCTCCCGCCTGCTTTTCAGAAGCGCATGCTGAAAGCCGGCGGCCCAGCTGGGTTTGGAAAGCCGAGTCTCAGTACCTCAAGTCCGGTCAGGCCTGCTGTGACGCAGTCTAAGATGAGTAGTCGAAGCAAAGCACTTGTGGCCAGTAATGGGGTGTTACCAAGCAAACCCATGGCCCAGAGCAGTTCACGACTTTCTTTTAGTACAAAACTACCATCGGCGACCAAAACCAGACTTCCTCCTCCAAGCAAAGTATGGCAATGTTCTTCAGGGTTTTTTTTAGGAAATGCTAACGATAGGTATTTCACGTTGTCTTCTCAATATCTTTTAGGGTAATTTTGCGCTGAAACGCAGCCCTGTCTGTAGAAACACAAGCAGAGCAGGGTCTTCTGAAGATCTTCTCTCTGACACCACCAGTGTTGCTTCTGATGTCAGTGATTCCTCTTTTAACACTAGTTTGCCTGGAAAAAGTAGCATTCCAACTCGGACCAAGGTAAAAGCCTTGTTCTCTTACCGTTCTCTATACTTATAACTTATAAGATTTTCCTGTAGCTCTGTGGTAAAAGGATTGCGTTAAAAATGCAAGGTTGTGGGTTCGATTCCAGGGGATTGCACATACCTAAGTATAAATGTATAGGATAATACAATGTAAATCGCTTTGGATAAAAGCATCTGCCAAATGCGTAAATGTAAATAACTATAATATTATTGCAAATGAGTTTGAGATTTTTTTATTATGAGATTTATAACTCATCAGACATTTTGCTTCATAATCATTCAGACAGAATTGCGAGCGCCATCTGGGCTTAAAGCTCCTTCAATTCAGAACTCCAGAGTTGTGGACCGGAGGAGAAACACATCATCATCTTCCTCATCTGTGTCCAGCATTAATTCTAGTCTAACCGTCTCTCCAGGAGGCAAAGGTGTCCTTTTTGGTCATTTCAATTCAACTTTGTTCTTTCCAACTTAAAGGGATAGTTCAAACAAAAATGAAAACTCTGTCATTATTTACTCACCCTCGTGTAATTTCATACATGTATAAATTACATCTTTTTCTTTAAATGGTAGTCAAAGGTGTCCCAGAACTGTTTGTGTTCCTAAATTCTTCTAAATATCTCCCTTTGTTTTCAGCAGAACAAAGAAATGTACAATATGTTTATTATTACTATGGCAGTCAATGGTGCCCCAGAAATCTCATTAGCTAATATTCATCCAAATATCTTTCTTTGTGTTCAGAAGAACAAAGACATTTATACAGGTTTGAAACAACTTGAGGGTGAGTAAATGATGACTGAATTTTCATTTTTGGGTGATCCATCGCATTAAACCACTGTAGTAGCTGTTTAACTTATGTGTGCCAAGTCCATGGTGTCTTATATGGATAGTTCACCCAAAAATAATAAATCTGTCATAATTTATTCACCCTCATGTCAAACTGTAAATTACTCCTTTTTTTTCTTTTATTTTTACTGTAGAACACAAATGAATATGAAACATGTCTCTGTGGTTTAGTGTCAATGGGGGCCTGTGCTAGAGCCCAACATTCTTCAAAATATATTATGTGTGTTCTGCAGAAGGTCTTTTTTTTTGGAATGACTTGAAGATTAAATGATGAAAGAATTCTCATTTTTGTGTGAGCTATCTCTGCTACCTGATGAAATCTGTTGGTCATGTTAGTTCAACAATACTCTCATTCTCTCACCAGCCCAACTCAATTCATCTTTGAACTCCAGCGTCAACAGCATCAATGGCCGTGTGAGCAGATTGCCAAGTTCTGGACGCAAATCTTCTGTCGTTACCAGAAACCCAGAGCCTCCCGTCAGAAGGCGAGCCTCCATCTCCACACAAGGAAGAAGGGGCTCAGAACTCCTCCCTAGACCTGTCAAAGCCACACCTATTAAAAAAGCCGATCCAGTGCCACCTCCTCAGCTCCAGACACCTGCAAAGGTTACATTGGAAAAGACGACTTCCACTGCATCCGCTGCTAAACTTGGAAATGCTCTTAGGGGTAACCCCAAACTCAAGGCCCCAGTGGTACCAACACCCATAAACTACCTAAAGGGTGTCCGCAGATCAGAGGGTAAGAAAACCTTAGTCATGTTAGTTTTTTCACACAAAATGGATTTCATTTAGTCTTACTTTCTTATTTTGTATTTATTCTTCTGATTGGACGAAACTGGACCTATTTGGGGGTCATTGCATTGCAAGTCTTGAGGTCTTTTATCAATTTTTTTTCTTAGTTTCCTCCTCACCTGATGTTCCACGTGTCATGAAGCCAAAAAAAATATTGTCTGCCTGCAGTTTGGAGAGGTAAAGTTACAATTTGCAACACTGCAACGTTCTATTTATTTTGATATATTTTCTAACCATTTCATCTTTCTGTAGTGTTCCTGATAATCTAGCCGTTCCTGCGCCCGTGGGACTCCAGACGCCTTCGGCTGTGGGCAGTAAACTGCGGAGACCCTCCGCTCTTCCTACCCCAGTAAACCGCCGTATATCTGGTATCCCCACGCTTACCCCTCAAAGTGTGTCTCGCCTCACCAAACCTACCAAGAACATATTGCTCCCATCAGCCTTGGGCCAAGGGGCCACTCATCTAAGGTTTTCATTTACTTTATACTCGATTTGCTCAAATGTTACTTATTACGTGAATAGTAAATTCTATTCGCATTTTATATGATGATGTAATCTGACATTGTTTGTGCAGTCCAAGTAACATGAAGAAGAGTGAGAATCAAGACGATAAGGAAGCCCCAGAGTCCGCTGAGGAGATGTGCCCTCCGGCTGATCTGCAACCCTGTTCTCTGCTGTTCAGTTTGGAGGATGAGACTGAGGAACTTCCTGCCTGTGAGCCAGCAGTTGTGGAGAATTCCTCTGAACCTTCCTTGTGTGATCCTGAACCTTCCTCTTGTGATCTGGAGCCTTCCACGTGTGACCCAGAACCTCCTCAGATCAGGATGGAATCCCCAACACTTCCAGACACCAAGGAAATCAAAGACGACCACCAGCGGATGACAGAGAAACAGGATCTTAAAGAGGTGAATACGTTAAATCTCTCTTTAAAATCTTTGGGTGCCTTTGAATTGTCGTCTTAATTCAAGATAGGAAGTGAAAATAGACTTGTCATCACATCAGTTTGTGGTGATACATGTCATGACTTCTTAATCTTTACTTATCATTACAAATGATCATGCCCAGACATAACAGATCTGTGAATGTTGTATTGATAGGTTTTGCTCGTAGATGCACCTGCACCAGTACTTGGACCAAAAGAGAAGCTGCTAATTGATCTCTCGAATACCCCAGACCTGCAAAAAACTTCCACAACAAAGCCCTGGGGAGGGCAGGTGGGTATAAAGAGCATTAACCAGGGTATTCATCATATTGATGATATGTTATTGTATATTAATGTTTTTTTCATCCCCTTTCTTGTGCAGTTAATTGACCTGAGCTCACCTCTTATCAAGTGGAGTCCAGAAGACAAGGAAAATACTGAGAATGAATCTCCTCTGATTGACTTTTCTGAATTGTCATTTTAAAGGCCCTGCAGAATGACTGTGAGCTGTGATATTAAAAAATAAAACTGGATCATTTCACATACTGATGAAATTATTTAAAGTGAGACAGTAAATGCTACTTTGCTTTAGACTTTATTGTGATGTTTTTATGTGTTGTCAGTCCTACTGTGATTGTATTTAATTATGGTTCTCTGCATAGTTTTAGAATTTATTGTTGACCCTATCAAAGGTACAAATAAATTTCTTACATTTACAATGTAGTCGATGCTGTTTCATTCTAATATCTTTTTAATCTGCTATGCCATGCTTGGCTATTTATACTCCTGTACGGTAGGTGGCGATATTCACTCATTGTGTGTTTTCAGACAGCAGTTTGCTGTCGAGTAAGACGCGTGAGCGGCATGAACATCTTTGCAGTCTTTATCGTAGACAAACCAATTCAAAATGAACCTTGTTTGGTAAACTTGATTTTACAAAGTTGGCAGTAAGAAATCCCATTACGAAGTAGTTTAATCACTGCGTTTGAGTTACTGTGGTGTAAACATGTCAACGCTCGTTCTGGACAACGGTGCGTACTTCGCTAAAATCGGATACAGCCATGAGAAAGTCAGGTAAAGAGCCTGTTTAATATAATTGAACTATTTAGTGAATACCATCTGTATGAAGTTGTTCCCGATGTTCACAAACCGTTTTGCTTTCTTAAGTGTTATTCCAAATTGTCAGTTCCGATCAAAGACGTCCAGACTGAAAACTTTCACAGCCAATCAGTTGGATGAAATCAAAGACCCGTCCGGACTCTTCTATATACTTCCTTTTCAAAAGGTATTGTTTGTATATAATTATAGCTTCATATTTATATTCACATTCAACTTACACTCTTTTGCATCTGTTCAGGGGTATCTTGTAAATTGGGATGTGCAACGCAAAGTATGGGATCAACTGTTTGGAAAGGAGATGTTTAAGGTACCCACAAAGATTAAGATTGGTCACTTTTTCCAGTCATATAAACTCAATATATTGCATGTATTGATTAACAGGTGGACTTTGCTGATACCAGCATTGTGATAACAGAGCCGTACTTTAATTTCACCTCAATTCAAGAATCCATGAATGAGATTCTGTTTGAGGAATATCAGTTCCAGGCAGCCCTCAGAATAAATGGTAAATTCACAGTATTAGTAGTTTTTTATTAGAATTAAACCCGATAAAAAAAATCAGTATTGTGATGTGCTGATGTTCTTTTGCAGCTGGATCTTTGAGTGCACATCAATACTTCCATGAGAATAACACTGAGCTGTGCTGTATTGTGGTGGACAGCGGTTTCTCCTTCACACACATTGTCCCTTATTGCAGGGGAAGAAAGATGAAAGAAGGGATTTGCAGGTAGGTTGCCAGATTCATTTAAGTCTTGAAAGTTTATAAGCACTGATAATCATTTTATTTAATTTGACATGCTTTATTATTCCTAGAATGAATGTAGGGGGGAAACTGCTCACCAATCATTTGAAAGAGATTATTTCATACAGGTAAATATTTCAATGTAACTCAGTTATTTTCTCTGTTCAATCAAGTGATGAATTGGATGAGTTGAAAAAATAATGGCCTTACGGAGCACCATATTTGTATCATTATTGTATGAGACCACCTTGTGTACAAAATGCTTAGTCTCTTAAACTTGTGGATCTGTGATTTTGTAGACAGTTGCATGTAATGGATGAAACCCATGTGATCAACCAAGCTAAGGAAGATGTGTGTTACGTTTCACAAGACTTCTACAAAGATGTGGATATTGCACAGTAAGTGTTCCGCACAAAGTTGCATTAGCCTTTCATTCCACAAGGGAGATGGACGAATGCTGAAGGATCTATCAGTAAACTGTATATAATTTGTCAAATCTAACAGATTAAAAGGAGAAGATAATACATTGATGAGAGATTATGTCCTGCCGGATTTCAGCTCTATCAAAAAGGGATTTTGCAAGGTTAGCGTACAAGTTCAATTACACAGCCTATACATTTGCCTTGTTAGTAGATCTGTATTTAAAGAGTTTAAACATGATTATTACTCCTTACAACTTTCCATGTTATAGGTCCTAACCACCATTTTCTTAAATTGTTCTATAGCCTCGAGAGGAGATGAATTTCACAGGCAAATATAAGTCTAGCGAGCAGATTTTGCGGCTCAACAATGAGAGGTTTTCTGTCCCAGAGATGCTTTTTCACCCGTCGGACATTGGCATTCAGGAGATGGGCATACCGGAGGCTTTGGTCGACTCCATCAACAAAATGCCAGAAGGTAGTATGGTTTATTTGCCTCAATAACATAGCACGTGTATGTAAGTGAAATTGTTATAATTTTTGCTTTGTCTTTGTGTCCAGAGATGCAGCCTCACCTCTACAAGAACATTGTTCTTACTGGGGGAAACACCCTGTTCCCGGGTTTCAGGGATCGCGTTTACAAGGAAGTCCGTGCACTGGCTCCTGTAGAATATCAAGTGTCTGTTCACCTGCCACAAAAGTATGCTCGTGAAAATGATGTGAATATTAACATTTGTGTTTATGGTAATTATCACTTACTTGATATTTGGTTTCTATACTCAGTCCTATTTGCTATTCGTGGGAAGGAGGCAAGCTGTTGGCAGAGAACCCTGACTTTGAAGAGATGGTGGTCACACGGGAAGATTACGAGGAAAATGGACATTATATATGCGAGGAAAAGTTTGATATTTAATCTGCGAAAAAGTGATCCGTGTAGACACAGAAGAAATGGAATAAACACTTGTCACTCAAACCAGTGTCATGTGCAGACATCCTCACAAGATATTTGGTTTTTGAACCTGACAACTTTGTATTTTTCTTTTATTTAAGAAAGTTTTGTATACTGTATATTGTATGTGATACAATAATATGACGTAAAGGGAAGAAAATCTTTCCTCACTGTGGGCGACAATAAATGTATTTGTAACAAATAATGAAAATTGAATTCTTTGGTTGAACTTAATTATTTCACGAATAGATTGTTTCTCGTATAGAAAATAATTGTAACTGCCCCCAAAATATTTTTATTTGGGTTAAATTCAATAAACGATGTTTTTGATAAACGCGATATATTCTTGAAAGAAATTCATGAGCCTTTAACGTGAGATCCTCCTCACGCGCAGGTTTGAAACGGCGGGAAAATCGCTTGAGGACGAACTGACGTAAAACGGACCCCAGCAGTTTTATCGTCTTTAAAAGTTTTCTTAAATTAGTTACAGGTTGAAAATAATCGGTTCAAGTTATAACATTTAGCATTGATTTATGCTTTTTAAATGATTTTGAGGCAAGTTTGAGTGAGATCGTCTGGTAAGTGATTCTCTGGAGATACTTACACATGAGATAACGTAAATAACTTGGTCTATTTTGGGAAAAAAAACTATTGTTTTAATTTGTGAATATAACATTTTATTACTGATGGCGTCATTAATGTGGTAGAGGATGCAAATTATTGAAAATAATTTACTATTAATTAACTGTTGTTAATAAGTTCACAAATATCCCAAAGGGTAAACTCTGCAACTTATTTATTGTTTTTGTATGTTCCGAACAATACCAGTCGAAGATTTGCGATTTAAGTGAAAAACTTGGAAAAAGGCTTTTATTAAATATTCATACATCCGGACAATGGCCGCATCAGGGAGGAAACAGAACAAGAAGATCAAACACACAGACAGCTCTGCAGACTTGAAGACTTTTGACTTCAGCACAGATGAGAAGAAAGAGCTGAGCGGATCTGACGAAGATACACGAGATGGTGTGCATGTGTTTATTTATTTTGCTTTCTAAACTGATATTAATCTTGCATAACCATTGTACAATACTGACATCTGGTGGGTATATTGTTGTAGTGAACGTGTTCATTCTGAAGGTGATTTATATTGAAATCATGGGAGTGTGAAGTATGTTTGTCTACTTTATTAACCTCCCCCTTAATTCACATTTTTATGTATTAGAAACTCCCATCATTGACAAGGTGGGCAAGAAACGATCGGCAGATACATTTGATAATGATGACCTGAATGTAGGTGTGGGGTGAGTATAAGACTTTATATATGTGGTTATCTGGTTAACATTACATGTTCATTTCTCTGAATAGACACATAAACATTTGCTGGGAATGCTTGTTTGATTTCAGGAACGAGGTTCAAACAATGCTGGAAAGATTTGGTGGTAAGTGAAATTAACATTAAATATTTTTACCACATTTAATATTGTAATAATTAAATAAATGTAGAATTTATTTTGATGCAGAATTCATTCATTTTATATTTGGTTAATGAATACAATGCTGTTGCACTGATAAACACATAGCGGACATCAACAAAGCCATGCATACCAAAAGGAAACGCTTGGAGGTTCTTACCAAAAATTCATTAAAGGGCACCACACAGAAAATGGAGCAAATGTGGAAAACCCAGCAGAATCAGAGGTTACTGGACAAGCACTATATATAAAACTGCATATGTACCTGAACTGTTATGTGCAGTAAGCTTAAAAAAAAAATTGTTTTCTACAGGCAGAAGCTGACACAAGAGTATTCTCAGCAGGTCCTCGGTGTGCTTCAACAGTGGGAGACTGATGTTCAGAAATCAGAAGAACAAGAGGAAAAGCTGAATGTAAGTGATGGACATTCAGTCAACTATACAGAATAAATGCATGACATGTGAGTTATTAATGGATCTCCTTAAAATATAGTTTCCAAGTTGCTGCTTGTGATCAGGAAGATCAGTCCTCACAAAAAATATAATGCAACCTGCTGGTGAAACTAACTGATGTAATTGCCTGAAATGTTTCCTTTGAACTTTATAATTCCTCCTTTTGCAGAATTTGTTTCGCCAGCAGCAGAAGCTCTTCCAGCAGGCAAGAGTTGTGCAAAACCAAAAAATGAAAACCATCAAAGAGCTTTATGAGCAGTTTGTCAAGGTTATAGTAGCCATTGTTAAGTATTTGAAATTCAAGCAGAACAGTTTTTTTGCGATTAACTGACCAAGTTTGGTGTTCATTATTTGTGCAGAACATGGAGGAAATGGAGAAAAGCCATGAAACTTTTCTGCAGGGCACCCAGTTGGAGCTTAAAAAGGAGATGGCCCTGCTGCAGAAAAAGATAATGATGGACACAGTGAGTGTATTTGTAATCTTGATTTCTTATGGATGGTATTAAAATTCTTTGCTTTAAATAGCATTTTAATAAGAAATGTGTTGTATACTATTAAGGCTATTTAAAACAGTTTATTGTTAAATTGATTCTTGATCAACTTTATTTTCACACGTGCATGTTTCATGAATGAGGACCATTGCTTTTATCTTTTTCCACAGCAGCAACAGGAGATGGCCACTGTTCGGAAGTCCCTTCAATCCATGCTGTTTTGAAAATGTTTCAATGTTACATAGCTATCATACATAATACTTCACCTTGTGTTAAAAGTTGAATTTTAAAGGAAGGTTTCTTGTAGTTCATATGGTTTCATGTTTCTCTGTATTTATTTTATTTTGTAACAGTTTGGTCATTTTAATCCATAGTTTGCGGTGCCATATGAAATCGTTCCATTTCTGATTAGTTCTTCATCCACAGTGTCAGGCAAAATGCAAAGATGTCATGTCAATTTTATTTGTAAAGCTTTTTTACTTCCCATGGTCTAAGAATAAAAATAATATAAATGTGTCTGTAGGTCAATAATAGAATTCATTAAATCCTAAAACATACGTTAAAATGTATTCATTAACATTTTCATTTATTATTTTTAAGTGTGGTCTAAAAAATAGATTTTAAATCAAGTTGTTCATAAAAACAATATAAAACTTTTTTTTATTCAAAGTATGGGAAAGGTTGAGCAATATGTTTGGGGTCCTTTCATTTAAAAAAAAAAAAAAGCTTGCTAGCCATGTGCCGGAAGTGACACTACCGGAAGAAAACTGAAACCTACGGCGGTGGTTTCCATTGTAAGTTTGCTATTCTTCGATGCAGTACAAATGAAGAATTTGGTTATAATGGTGGGAGTTGTGGAAACATGGTAAGTTAAATAGATTTATTTCTGACTCTTAATACAAACATTCTCTGAGGGGATTGTGATCTCGACGTAATTTACGACTTTATACACGATCTTCATGTAATCTGCTTTGCTAACCCGGGTTGTTGTTATCAAATCCTACATGTCTAAGATCAGTTTTACCTCAGAAATATTTTTTTAAAAACCCAGTTTACCAAATCAAGTAAGAAGAGGTTTCGGTGCAAAGAACCGATGTACTTTTAAAAAAAGTAAATTATTTTAAAATACTGTACAACTGTTCGTTGTAGCCATATGTTTTTAATATAGAAGACTTCGTGTATGTAATTGTAATGCTTGTGTTTTCTTGTCGTAGATTGGCCAACACATACACTGTGAAATCTAGCCAAAGTACAAACACAAGCCGCCATATACAAAGATTATGGATCACATTCAGGATATCTCAGAACCCAGCAGTCCTCTGTTCAGTCCCTGGGTGGAGCCAGACACTCCTGACTTTTTAAACAATGCCTGTTTATTAAATGAGAGCGATTTCCTTATGGAAGACCCTGGAGTTTCTTGTGATATGTCAACAATCGTCCCCGAGACCCCAAGGTACCATTTATTGTGTTAATAACTTATAGGTCTAAACAGAATTTCTAGATTTTTATTTCAAGCCAGGGTTTGTGGTATTGACATTGCTGATCTGTTTTCCCTTTAAAGCCCTCTGACTCACAGCAAAAAGAGAAATGCCCATAAAAATTGGAGTGCGGTAAGAGAAAAGAAAATACTCATTAGTTACGCTTGGCGTGTTTAAACAACATCTCACCACATCCTCTTTAATTGTAGGCAACTTCAACAGACTTGAATAGCGGAAAATGTGAAATACAAGAAAATATTCCAGGATACCTCAGCACAACCCCGAGCTCCCAAAGAACGCTCAAGCGCCGTAAACTGGTGGACTCGAATCCAAGCACGAGAGTCTGCGGAAACTCTGTTATGCCAGAAGCGAATGGATTTGTACCTGCTTCGTCTCTTTTACCCAATGAATTAACATGGTTGGAGTCTCCACGGCCAGCCACCTCCTCGGCTTGTCAACTCTTTGCATCTTTCAAACCCTCTTCCTCTGCTGGATCTTCTACATGTGCACTTGGTCAATCCAGTGATCAGATGTGTTTAAATGGGTTGTCGGGTCACACGTCTAAGCAAAAGACATTAGGTACATGCAATGGAAAGGAACAGAGATCCAAAAAGACTGTCTATAGTAAGAGTCGATCTAAAACGTCTAAAAGCACATCACAGGAACCGAAGACAGACTCGCCTGTTTTCGGAAGAGAGGATGGGGGTTTACCGTTTGATACAGGTAGGAATAACCTGGTGAAGATTGTGAAGTCAACATAAAGATTTTTTTTTCCCAATTAAAGTGAATATGTATTTTTACTTTTCTCTTTATTCCATCTGAATAAGTCTATTAAAAATGATTTTTAATGATACGGTAAGTATTACCTAGAAACGTGAATTCATTCTTGTTTGTTTACAACAGAGAGAATGCAAAGACCAGCATCTACATCCGCATGTCAGATACCAAAAGATATAGTCATCATAGAGGATGATGGTGATGATGTCACATCTGAGTGCATGGTCCGCTCCATCCAGATGGTTGAGGATGAGGCATATGCCAGAAGCCTTCAGGTATGACGAATACAATGTTCTTGGATTGAGGTCAAGGAGCCCTGTTTAACTTAAAATGTTTTGTGTTAAACTCAGGAACAGTTTGATATAGAGCAACGCCTGGACCAAGAGCAGCAAAGGCTACAGCGCCAAACACCGAGCACTAATCACCAGACTAGCATGGTTTGTATTCGTATTTCCCTGTTTCCTTTGCTCATACATTTTGAATACAAGATCATGAGAAGTAATTGCTTTCATACCAGGTTGATCCTTATGTTGGTCTGGGATGGATATCTCCTTGGGCCTCCATGATCAACTCGGCATCGTTCTCACACGGAGCCTCGGAGTTACAGCAGATCATGTTCGGAGAGCAACATAGTAAGTCACCTAACAGTCGATCTAAATGTATTATGTCGGATGGAAAACTCTTTGTCGTTATGATCTCTTTATGATTCAAATTTCATTGTACAGATAGACAACAGGGACGACGTCAGACCGGCAGGCCTCGTAATTCCCGGCGCAGAGGGGGTGCTTCTAACTTGCAAATGGACTTGCTTGATGACAGTCAGGGAAATAATTATGAGGTCTGAGCTTTAGTAATTGAAAGAAATCACAAGTATGTTTGTAATGATGTCATCTGTTTTCTCCAATCTGATTTTGTTCTTTATTTGTCAGGCTCTCCTAGCGTTTGAAGAGCAACAGGGTGCTGTGCTGACCAAGAACACTTTGAGTAAAGCGGAGATCGAAAGGTTGCCTGTAAAAACGTACGATCCATCACACAGCGCTGGAAAGACAGAGTAAGAGTTGAACCAGAATGCCAGGGTTATCATGAGATTACCCATAATGCAAAGTGTAGAAGTTTTTGTCTGTAGAATTTAGATTCTGATTTGTCTCTTACTCTCTTCACAGCTGCCAGATCTGTTTCAGCGAATATAAGAAGAACGAGCGACTCCGAATGCTTCCCTGTCTTCATGACTACCATGTGAAGTGCATTGATCGCTGGCTTAAGGTGTGGCCCATCTTCATGACCCAAAGTCCATGATTGATTACATGTTTTACAAAATGTTGAAAAAATATTTTTATGTTCTCACAGGAGAATGCCACCTGCCCTATCTGCCGAGCAGATGTATCGACATGTGGTGAATTTTCTTAAGAACGTATTTCAGAATTTCAGGTCTTAGTATCTACCTCATTGCGGGCCGTGTGATCCTGTCTGATTTTAATACTGTTACTGTCAAGTCTTATTTTGAGTGTTATTAAACACGTTTTAAATGATTAACATTGTTCGATGTTTAAGAGTCACTGCAAAGCAACTAAAGTTTATTTTTTGTTAGTTTCTTCTATAACATATCAGATAATGCCATATTATTTCACACCAGTGGCAACAACGTAAGGCAATAAACCTTGCATTTTGTTCAAATTATCGTTTGATCATTATTTGACAATAAAGGCATCATAATGTGTGTAAGTAGTGCAATAAGACAATGTGCAAAGAAAATCTAATTGTTCTCAGACAAAAATTTCCATTTGATTTATTTACATTCACACATATTCAATATAATCAGCCTTTATAGCACCACTATTGCCCTGTTATTGGAAATCGCAGGCAAAGTAATTTCATGTAGCAGTCATTCATCTATATCATAATATCGCTTCTTCAAAGCTCTGTATTTCCGAAGGTAATACAGCGCTTCAATCTCTTTCACCACAAATTCTCCACGGCTGATGAGTTCTTTGATCTTCTCTGGGTCTTTCACATCCCTGTTCTTGGCAAAAGCAGCCCGCAGCCTGTCATTGAAATAGTCTGCTCCTTTTGGGTACTCCCGTCCAAGAAACAGCAGCTTCAAGCAGAAAAATCAAAAGACAGGATTATGATTTTCCACCGCCTGGAGTCACAGATGTTTTCTGAGTGGGGATTTTTAATATGGCAAACTTTAATATGCTGCAATGAATGAAGATTGAAACTATTAGGATTGTTAAAACGCATAAAATCTACACCCTGCAGGAATATGGAGTATTATGGATTTAAGGAGAATTGATATGCTAAACTACATCTTACTATGTTTCAAACGTTCAATTATTCAAATGGTCAACAATTTTGCAAAGGATAAATACAATGATAAAACAACTAAAACGTAAACCAATGAAGATAAGATATACACTTGTCCCTTATATGTTCTTAACTCAAATCTTGATGTTCGTTTAAATCCTTTGTCAATTACCCAATAGTGACATCAATTATAAAACACTAAAAACTTTGTATCCAAACAAGTTAATAAACCTCAGGGATCTTGACTATGCCGAAGGTGGCAGTGTACTCACAGTTTTGTATAGTCGCACTACCTCTCCTCGCAGTGGGTTCGTCATCTCTCGGTGATTGTAAACTACAACAAACTTCAACTGACCTGTTACATCCCGAACAACATTTTTACTGGAAACGGCAATAGCAGACAGCTATAAACAAAGACTGGAGGTTAATATTCAAAAGGTTTAAGCTGTTTTATGTGCATGATTAGTATTTACTTACGTGCTACAGTGTCATTTCGCCCTTTGGACGCTACGAAAACAGTCAAGACTGAAACTTCTGCTGTCATCAAATATAAAAGAGTCAAAATAAAAGTCCTCATTGATTTGTTAATTGTTGTTGCGACTTACGTAAAATAACATTAGCATACTTCCTGGAATTGTTTTAAAATAAAAGCCAGTGTTCATAACGTTTGTAGCATGCAATTAAAGGATATAATTTTTTTTTTTAAATATAAACTTTTTTGTTCTGCTGAAGAAAGTCTGGACTCTGTTCCAGAAGAACTTCCGGTTTCAGTTTTATCTTACATATATAACTAAACCTTAAATATATATGCCTCTATTTGTTTAAAAGTTTGTGTAGTGAAACAGGAAGTTATTCTGGGCCAGCAATAACTCATTTCATTGTTGCTCGTTGGTTAAGAGCATGGTGTTAGAAACGCAAAGTTCATGGGTTCGATCTCGGCCAAATGTATGAATGTAATGTAAGTCATCCGAAGTGGTAAAAAATGACAAGAGAGTGAATAAATTATGAGTTTTTACATTTGTGTAAACTATACCCAAGTGTATCCCTTAAATGCTCAGGGGAAAAAAACTAAGAATCCAAAACAATATTTTATTTAATGCCACGCTTCTGGTGGTACACAATTATGGTTGTTTGTACCTCAAGAGAAAACACAAGTGTGCATGCAATGCAGTAATAATTTATTTAGGCCAGTCCATTGGAAGACGTCTTACAAAAGCACATTAGAAGATTTGAAGCACAGTATACAAGATAATTGTTAGTCATATGTTTTGGATGTCAAATGCTCTGCCAAGATCATGCAGAGTCTATTTAATAGAGATGTCATGTATTATTTATGAAGCACTGTCACAAAATTCAATACCAGACCTACTCATGCACATCATCAATGTCCTTTAATTTTTGGCATATGGTTTGCAAAAATAACCTGGACTACATTTACACAACATCAAAATCCGTGAGTGGCAAAACCCTTGCTGAGATGATTTGTCACAACACCACATTTATGTTTTTCAAGTCTTAAGTGCCAATATATGTATTTTGTATGTAAACTAATCAACATCTGACAAAACACACACCTTGGAGAAAAATAAAGCGTGTTCTTATTGTTCGATCTGTTAAGGCATGTAAATCTTAAAAATGCTTTATGAAAAACAGATACAAAACTGTGACAATATGACAAATGCAAAGGCAGACTGTGAGCTGTGTCTAGGGTCGAGGTGTGCAGAGTTAAGGCACTAGTAGATACTTCAGAGCTGCCTTCTTGTCCTCTCCCACTTCAGTCAATATCCCTGGATTGGTCATAATGGGTGGGAGATGCATGTCCATGGCTGTCTTTAATAATTGGATCGTAGTCTTTTGTTTTCCTCTCTTAGTCTTTCTATCTCTTCGACGAGCGAGTCGTTGACAGAGTACTTCTCGATCAGACCATGGATTTCGTTCTGAAAAAGATGGTGGGATATGATTGGAAGTATATGAATCACCAACACAGCTTTACTATGTGCTGCTTCACAAAATCCGAAATCAGTAGTTAGCACTGATAATATCAAGCTTCTAAGAACGTGAATGCAATATAAACTGTTTTCACACATCTTATTTATTTCTTTAAAAACTATTAAGGAAACAGCATCATTAAGTGGAATTGGAATCCACTATTTAAGACTCCCTACATAAAGCAAAAAACTGAGTCATACTATTTAATTATACACACAATGCAAAAAAAGCTAACAAAACAACTTAGTTGGTCAATAAAACAATCAACCGAACGTACCAACTGAATATAAAACTGTCGAACCATCTCCACCTGTAGATTGATAATGTCTCTATGGCAGGTGTCCCTAGAACAGGTTACCAAACAAAACAAACATGTTTTTTTCCATAAAATTGGGTAAATGCAAGCAATTACTTCCTGTTTAAAAGTTCGCATTGATAAGTCAGCAAACTCTTAATAAGTCTAATGACTGACCTGAAGTCTTCTAGTGCCTCATGAATCATATTATGAACAAATTTCATCTGAACCGATGTGAGTGGAGCTCCGTGATTCTCAGCTCCTGAGTCCACCGCTGCTGGAGCTACAGTTCAAAACATCAGTCACACGTTGTGTCTCATTAAAATTGACTATGACTAAATTTTTTTCAAACATACCTGGTGAAGCGACAGGAGGGGCTCTGTTGACCGGCGAGTCATAGGTGAGCAGGGTGGGCACATCTCTCTTACTGGACTCAGGTGTGTTGTATTGATGCACCGACTGAACGCGTGTGCTCTGGGCGGCAGGGGGAGATGTTATGATGTCATAGTCCTGGCGGACACCATTACTTTTATCCACCTGTGAGTAAGAAGAGTTGGATTTAGATGACAGAACAGCAAAATGAAGAAACGTCCATCAGCTGCTGGATTGCGAATGAGGAGTGAGACACGGACCTTTGTGCTATTTTGTGTATCTGTCTGTTGCGGTGGGGTGATAATAGGTTCCTCTTCTTTGATTGGTGGAGGAGTCTGAACCACCGATGGACTGTAGCAGCGACTGCCTGGAGTGCCCAATGGGGTCTTTCGCTGGGACGTCCCGCCAGGAAAATTAGGTAGGTAGTCAAAGTCTGATAACACAGATGGAAGTTATGAATGAATTACAAGTACCTATTATGCACAACTACAATGTATGTATTTACTATTTAGCTTGTAAATACTTGCCTTTCCTTCCACTTGCAGCATCACTCAGTCTGTGGCTTTTGTAATCTATTGCAGAGATGTGCAAGAATTTAAGAATTTTCTTAATTTGAAGGTAACGTGTTCACTTTTAGTTGTCTATCCATATAGAAATGAGACAGTAGTTAAAATACACAAATCATCTCAGGATCTGATGTAATTTATTTTTGAAATAATAGTATTAAAGTGAATCTGCAAAAGACCACTTGAAAAGTTCCCTCACCATCTCGTACAGGTGAAAAGATATCCAAGCTGTTTCGGCCACCTCTGAACCTTTCTGTACTGTGTTGACCTTCTCCTTCCCTTGAGAACACATCTATACTGCCCCCTAAAAACAGAAAAACTTTACAGATAAATATATCAAACCAGCAAAGGCATACAACAATTTGTATTATCAATCCATAACATATCGTCACTCTCATTCTAATACCTTGGATGTCCAAATTCAGATTTTCAGGAAATGGAAAAACACTGTACCTTTTAAATGATTAAATACTTTGTCTTCAAAGTTTACAAACACTTTTTAATACTTTTTATTGGTTAGGTATTAGCAAAACCCAGTTACAAACATAAAGGGTGACTAATAATAATGATTTATGACCTAAATTAAAATCACAAAATATGTAAATACGTGGTTTCAGAAGGACAGTAGCAATGTTTAAAATGGCCTTGTCTGTACTGAATACGGACTGGACATCTTAAACATATACAGAAACAACCAATGTTTCCAAAAACACCCACCGTTTCTTGAGGTTGGAGTTTCACCAAAACAGTGCGACTTGAAACCTGCAGAAAATATAGACAAGCACATTAGAAAAGAATAAAAGACCAATGATATTACAGAGAACTACATCAAATGAATAATACACAAACATAACAATACAGTTAAAACAAAGCATTACAAAATAAATCGTTACTGTTATTCTGAAACCATTTTTAATGAATATTTTTTGCCATAAATCATTATTCTTAGTCACCCTTTCTCACTTGTTATTGCAAGTATCTAAATATCTAATAAAAAGTAAACCATACAGTACTTCATCTTTTAAAGTGTTTTTATTCCATTTACTAAACTGTAAATTTGGACATCTAAGTCCAAAGTTTCGGAAAGACAAGATAATATACAAGACAAGCAAGATCCAATAATGACCATCATTAAGAGGGGAGAAAATATCCAGGTTCAGGCTGTTTCGCCCGACGTTGGTAAACTTCTCCAGGCTCGGAAGCTGATCTTGACTGTGTTGGCCCTCTGCTTCACGGGAGAACACTTCACCAGCACTACCTGCAAAAAGATAACACGTTCAATACCAACACAACCAATAATATGACAAAAAACTATACACAAGGCTTTAAAATGCTAGCTGGGCTAACCAGTCATGAACAAATAAGGAATTCTCCTTAAACCTTAAAGAGAAAAAGTTGACCTGTAATTTGGGCTTGGCCGTCACCTCTTTCTCCAGGACATTCAGAGCCAGGCACACTGGGTGGGACTGTAGGTGTTGGTGTGGAAGGTTCCGTGTGCTGACTGGCCAGCTTTACAGAGACCCTCTTATTGGAGTGGGAAGATTTGCTGGACACTGTTTTAGTGGACTGTAGGGAAAAGAGATGGTTTTTAAATATGCATAGCATTCATACAGTGGATAATGAGTTGCATAACAACCATACTGAGGACGCTTTAGTAGAAATGGATTTATGTCAATAAAGTTTAATTACCTTCAGTTTGGAGGTGGAGTTTTGGAAGCGAATAGAAGTCACGGATGTCTTGTGTGCCGTGGTAATTTTGATTGGCGCGCTGAGGTTGCGGAGGTCATACATGTACATTCTACCCTGTGTGGAGCCCACCACAAGCCCAGCGCCATCTGGAGTAAAGTCAATGGCTGTGAGCGGAGACTCCACCTGCTTATTGCGAAAGACCCTGTTGAGATGAAGCAAATCGAATCAAAGCATTTCTATACTAAGCCATAACGAATCTGCAATGCTGCACACAACGATTTAGTCTTACATTTTGCTGGAGGTGTCATAACAGACGATCTTCTTATCCAGTCCCACAGTGATAAAGAGCAAATCATTGGCCGGAGAGAAGGCCAACCCTGAACACGGGGCTTTGTGAGCGCCTTCAAACAAGTGCAGCTCCTTCTGAGTGTTAGCATCCCACAATGCAACAGAGCCACTGTCTGACACAGTGCCCAGCAGAGACCTCTTCACCAATGAGTACCTCAAATCATGGATGGGCTACGGAGAAATACACATTGTGTGTTTTATAGTGCGACACTATACTTTACTTCATTCGGTATGTTTGAGATCTTAAACTCACCACATTTGGCCCGTGACCGAAAGGTTTGCTAGACAGGTTGGTGGTAATACTGTGTAGGATGATATCACCACTGGTGGAGCCTGATGCTATGTAGCTATCTCCTCCATTAAAGGACACACACGTGACTTCTTCCTTGTGGTCCTAACGAAGAAAAATAACAAAGGTTGTGTCAAGCTGATTTCAGAGGTGTATTAAAATATTTTGTTGTATAGAGCTTGTAAACATGCAATACCTTAAGGCTTCGGTGTAACCTTTTCGTCTTCAGGTCCCAAATATTAACAGTGTTATCCAGACCTCCACTGACCAGGAACTGTGACGTGGAGTTCAGATTGACGCGGGTTTGCTTTTTCTGAAAACAAGCCCATTTTAAGGCACGCGTATATGATCAAAGATACATTGAGATTATGAAAGATCTGTGTGCTCACCCCTTCACCAAGCTCCATCACTGGAACCGGTGAGGACTTGAGGCTGGATACCACCAGCTTGTCCCCAATACTGCTGGCACTGACCAGGTACTGATCTGAACATGGTCAAGGTAAACTTAATGCTATCAACACCTCCTTTAAATACATTTACTGTAGAAGATCCAAGTTTACAGGACCCTTATATCATTTTTTATGATGCACGTGAGCTTTAGAGGATACTGCTGCTACTCCAGCACACTTGAGCCACTGGATGTGTGGCACTGTGGGGGTTGAACCGCTCAACCACCGTCATGGATGCCGAGTCCCAGATCTTCAGACAGTCACCTGACGACACCAAGCGCATGACGTCCTCCATAGCAACGACTGCCAGGTGACAAAAGATGGACAGCTGTCAGGCGCGCAACGCCACGAGTCAAAGAACACGAAATGTTCCTAATCAAGAAACGCTCGAGAAAGTTAAAAATATAAAAACAGTCCACGTTTGTAAATATTTGTTATTGTGTTGCACTTTCACAACATTGCAGTCACGATTTTGCATTCAAAATACAATTATTAACGTCACTGTGTTTGATGCTATCTAATCTCTTTATTTACTTTTTCGATGTATTGTTATTAAAGTGTCAATTTTACTAATACTGTTTGGAGTCAGAGTTGCCTGAACAGCTCAAGACGACGAGAGATACTCAATGACTTTCGGTAAACAAGTTAGCCAGCAACCAAGCAATGCAGCTAGTTTTAGACAACAGTGTTTAACTTTAGCGTATAATCACATTTAAGTCTTATAACAATTCTGACCAAAACATCTGAAAACATACTAACAAATGGTAAAACAAAGAATGGTTACTCTTCAATTTCTAATCAATTTATTCGTCGTCGTTCGGGTTGTTGTGCTAACAGTTTCTGCATTTCCCAGCTGATTAGCAACAGCTAACTGGACTAACTTACCCGAAGTTTAGACTAAAGAAAGTAAAGAAATACTGGAAGGTTTGTTGGTAAACACTTCACGCGACATCCACGGGTGTTGAATAAATTTGTCCTTTATTTTAACTGAAAAACTTTGTCATATCACAAAAGTTTGAAAATCCGTGGCTCCGGTCAGGAACCGCCACTACGGCGAGCAGCTGGGCTCAAAATGAGAGTCATTCGGAAATACAGCAACGCCGCTCCAATAGTTGAATAGTATGAGAGAAGTATTATGTGGTTTATAAGATAAACTTATTCATAGTGGGAATATATATATTTATATTATTAATGATAATAGGAGATAACAAATATATCATTACATTTTCAGTATGCTTGGATTTATTAAAAAACGAGCAAGTGCAAAATAAACAATTCTGCAAGAAATACTTTAAGACTTTAAAAACTGTTAAAAAGACAGAAAATATACACAGGTTTTAACCCATGACTATAACCCACTGAAATCTATTTAATCACATTAAAATTTGACATATTTCGGAAATGTAGGCCTATAAAATACATTTAATATATCAGCAAATTTATGAAGCTCCAATGTACAGTATATTGCATCATTAGATTATTAACATAACAAACATAGTAAAGAAAGACAATGTGAGGTACATGATTTTTGCATAGTGATGGATATACAGCATAGACTTAGGTGAGCCTGATTTATTAACCTTCAACAAAAACTTAAAGTTTCTCCAAAAACCGGAAGAGTTCATGCTGTCCAGCTAAATAGTGCGTTCCTGCTGTTACTATGGCAAAGGTACAAGCACTTTGACGTAGTTTTTAGGAAAGAAGCCAGACTTCCCACTGAGCATGCCCTCAAACCAGTTCTCATCTACCTGGCTGGTCAGAATGATGATGTCACCTCCCTTAAAACACAGCTCTCCTTGATTTTCTGCCTGGAAAGCGTAAAGTGCCCGACAGCAGGGCTGATCAAAAGGGGGGCCGCTATCATCTAGTAAACATAAAGAAAGAGATTGTATTTATATGGCACTTTTCTTAAAGGAGTAGTTCACCTTTAAAGTGAAAATTCTCTCATCATTTACTAAACCCTCCTGTCATTTTAAACCTGTATGACTTTCTTTCTTCCACAGAACACAAAATATATTTTGAAGAATATTGTTAACAGCCCCCCATTCACATGCTTTGGTTACAATAGAAGTGAATGGGGGGCTGTACTGTTCTGTTCCCAACATTTTTCAAAATATCTTCTGCAGCAGAAAGAAAGTCATACAAGTTTGAAATGACAAGTAACGAGTAAATGATGACAGAATTTTCATTTTGAAGGTGAACTACTCCTTTACTAGCAAAAATAGAATGTTTCTACATAATAATATGTTTTTAATAATATGTTTATCCTAATAATATGATTTTTTTTAAATTAAAAAAAAAAAAAAAATGAAAATAAAAGCATTTTCACACTCTTTTGACGTCACTGTATATATACATCGTCATATGGGTCCTTTTTACATCTGCTTAAGAGTCAAAAGTTTAAACTCACAGTTGCTGGTTGGATTCTGTGCCTTGTCAGGAGAGTGAACCACAACAGGAGCATCTGGCAACCATCAAGGAACATTAGCTGGGAAACGTCCAACTATCTAATACATTTCTGTGTGGGATTATGACTTACATTTTTCACTCAAGGCTTCAGTGATCTCTGTCCCTGTAGCACATAATACACAGTATTGAGAAACGTCATGAACAGTCAATATTGAATGTGATCATATAACTAAGGGAAAAATGAAACACCTGACGACTGTCCTGATGAGCAGTTGGACAATCCATAAATATCCGTGTAGCACATTGTGCTTGCAACTGACTTCGATGCAAATTCCCTTTTGGGTTGATTGCTTGCATCTGTTATTCTATAAACACAGAAACAGTAAAATTAAATCAGATGAAACATGTTAGAACTGCAATAATAGGAGATAAACAGCTCATAATTCTGACCTGGTCTGCAGGCTGCTCCTGAGATGTTCTAGTATCTGGCAAGATTCTTGGTGGTAGTCTAAAACTGCCGAGATGAAGCCTGAGAGATACTGCATCTGGTCTCCCTACAATGCCATATGCAATGTGATTATGTACTGTTTGTGTTATGATCTGTGACTGGAGGATAAATAAAAACAGAATGTGATGTTTTGCATACATCCTTTTGTAGAAGATTAAACATGCTACTCTCTGCCAAATCCTTAGATTCTTCAAACTTCTCGAATGCCTTCTTAATCTCTGTGTTTGCAATCTTTCCTTTACGCCTCTTCTTGAAATCGAAGTCAAGACGCCGACCTTCGAGCTTTCTCAGATGGTACTAACAAACAGAAAGAAAGCATTAAAGCCATGTTCATCAACAAACCTAACACTTTGCAATTTTAATTACATTATATGCAAGACTGACCCTAATTTCCTTCAGCTCATTGTCCTGTATCGATTGCAGAGGATCAATAAAGGTTTGGTTCACTCTGACATCCATACTGTCCTTTGCCTGGGATACTTGTTTCAGTGCCTCCCCCATTTCAGTTAAAGCAAAACCTGAAATTGTACAAAAATCTGTATAAATAACTACTTACATTTAATTGCTAGAATGTATAATGAGTAAAATAATATTTGTTTTATTTATTGTCTTGAACGTACCAAATCCAGAATCAACTCCAAGCTCACAGCCATAATGCAGCATGCAATCTCCCAGAATGTCCTCTGTCTGTGGATAGCCAACAGTTTTTCCCTTTCCACGGATTTTGGAGACTGTGTTGAGCATGCTGAGTTTTGCTCTGTATGCTATAAGTCAAGAGAAAAGAAAATCATATACATTTTGTTTTTTATTTTTTTATTATGTGGCATACAGTCCGTGTTTGTTGCCATTTATATGCACATGCACTCAACTGAACTTAGCAGTTAAACCAGTTTGAAATCTTTATCTTCCAGAAGAACAGACAACAAATACTGATGACTCAGACCCTACTGGCATTTTTCAAATAGCATGCTTTTTAAATACCAAATAGCACATCATGTTTCCAGGCTGTGACAAAAACTACATTTAATTTAGTAGAAATGCAGCATAAAAAATACAGAAGTGGAAACGTACTTAAAAAACAATTTTATGGGATCTTAAAAATTCATACCTGGATTGGGCTGAAGATATCCTATAGTTTTTGGAACAAGGTCAAGAATCAATTTGTGGGTAATGTCAGTTTTCTACAGTGGAGCAATCAATAAAATAACAAAAAGACAAAGCTTTGATGCACCCAGATCTCTATTATATCAAATCAAAGTTTTAAATTATTTTGTTGAGCATAATATTCATACCCTTTCCATGATGAGGAATTCCTCATCCAGCTTTGTGCCCTCGACCCCATTGAGTTTTTCCTGTAGCAACTGTAAAGATAACCAATACTTGTTTTGTCAATATGTCAGCACTTAGATTTAAATAAAACAAAGGTGAATCATTTGAGATTTTTAAGAATCTCATGGAAACATAATTGTTTGGTCAGGAACTCCTAATGAATAGTTATCCCCAAAACAGACAATTAGGTCATCATTTACTAAAGTTCCTAAAATTCTTTCAGACCTGTATACATATGTTTCTTGTTCTGCTTAACACAAAGAAAGATATTTGGAAAAATGTTTGTGAACAAACGGTTCTGGGCCACTATTGACAACCAGTAAAAGAACAGAACTGTTTTGTTTCCCACATTGTTCAAAATATCTTATGTTGTGTTTAACAACAAAAAAGAAATGAATACATGTTGAGGGTGAGTAAATGATGATAGAATTATTTTGGGCTGAACTATCCCTATAAAGTAAGGAAATTAATCCATTTTTTAATGAATTAATTTGTAGGGGTGAATCAAAAACTTTAATTCCCTTATGTATTTTTAATAAAACATAATATTTGACATAACTGACTATAAAGGAAACGTTGGATTGTAGTTTCTGCGAAGGTTAAACAATGATTGTTGAACATTTGAACGTGTACTTGATAATATGTGGTTGCTCAATCACAACACAATGCAGTTGAACCAGAGATGTCTACAACAAACAAAACCAGGAAATCCACCAGACTTCCATTTTTAACACACTGAGCATCTGTTTCCTCTACTTTGCGAGAAAACTCTTGGCCAGTGCTTCCACAACACTTGAAGATTCATTCTGCCACCGAGAAACTACAAAGAACGTGACCTTGGACACCTTTCGAATAAACATACATTTGTGACTTGGAAACTTTGAAGTCACAAAATTGAGAATGGGAAAGGCTGTGGTGGAGATTTCAGGAGAATTTACAATGGATTATAAACTCGATATGAACAGATTAGATAGTCGGTGAACTTTGTGTCCAAGAAACAGACAACACCCCTGTGCACGTGTCTCAAACTGAAACCTCTGCAGTAACTCAACGCTCACAGCAGCACAAGGTGAGAGACAACCTGCAGTGTGGGGCACAATAAGTGTGATTTTACGACAGTTTATATATTGTATTTGTATCATAGTAAAACCAAAGCAAACACACATTTACTATGATCTGTGTACAGTAGTTTACCCATGACATTTGGAGTAAAACTCAGTGATGCAAATTGTAATCCATTCCCCAAACTAACGTGTCCTTTAATTAAAATAAATAAATAAATAAATAAAATCCCGAAAAGGAATTACATTAAAAAACACCCTAATTTAAGTTTTTCATTTGAACAAGAACAAGTACACTTAACTTTGACATAACAGAAAATGAAAGTTTGATGGCAATTTGAAGTCTCCTGTTTGTGTCATTACATGATGTTTCCGAACTATAAAAATAAAAAACAAAAGCAAGTGGGACCTCGCATCATGTTATGGTTGGCCACAGTCGCTCCTGATACTTAAACGCCCGATTTCAACCAAGCAATGACGCAAACACATTACAATACGCGGTTAGAATAGCATTACACTCTTAAAGTGCGAAATAAACAGCGCTTTCACTTCTGTAACGTCATGCCTCTAAGGAAACGACTCTATCAGTGTGAAACTATCTTGTTCGCGTCGTCGGACGAAAGCTACACGTTACCTGACTCGCTTTGTGAAACTGTTTCTTCAGTCCGGCTACTGACATCCTCCCCTCTGTCTCCTTAAATGTTGGACGTCAACATGGGTGTCAGGGCTGTTCAATCTCAGCGCTCGAGTCCCGGAGCTCTCCGCCCTCTTCCAACAGTCGCAATGTAACACTGTTATTTTGCACTCTGGGATATTGGCCAGATTTGATTGGTGGGGTTGTGCCGAGATCCTGCAGGATCCTAGAGAGCACTCATAATGTAATGTAATGTGTCTACTGCAGGAATTTCACATGCGTGGTCTAGAGGTGATCCAGAGGTCGGTTTGGAGATATAGGACAGTGTAAAGTTGTTCTTCCCTAGATAACTAGTCTATATATGGAAACATGGCTACATTGCGCAATATCATAAATTTAAAGTGGTGGTTCACTCAAAAAATTTGTCATCACAGTGTCATTTTAACCCGGCATGAAATTCCTTGATGTGTAGAACACAATTTTTTTGTTTTTGAAGAATGTTGGTAACCAAACAACATTGGACCCCATTGACTTTCATTGGATGGACACAACAACAAAGACATTTCTAAATACATATATGTACAGGTTGTAAAAGACATGAGGGTGAAAATATGTTTTAAGAATTGTTTTTTATGAACTGTCCATTTAAAAGCAATGCACAGTGCTTAAGGTTAACATTTTATCAACAGTTTGCTTGTTCCTTATAGGAATCAAACCCATGACCTTTGCCCCGCTAATGCAATGCTTTACTAGTCGAGATACAGCAACACTATAATTTAAAGCAACAGTTTGCAATGATTTTTGGATTATAAAATTAACAAGATGTTTGCAGAATGTCTGAATATGAACATATGTTGAATCAGCACACTCTTTCTTTATAAGCATTTATTAAAGAAACAAAGTTTCGTTCAGTCATTCCCAATAAGCAGCGAGTGGTTAACTGGGACTGTTGCCAGCAGAATACACAATAATGAATAATGTTTTACATAAAGCCTTTGCTCTTTATAACCTCCTCTTCAGTCATATAGTTAGTAATGTGTCCTTAAAATGTAAATATCAAGGCTAAATGTATGCATCACAAACTCTCTTCATTGTCTGTGTATTTCCTCAGAAGCTGGATGGCAGGGTCTTGATTGCATCTCACGGCCTCTTGTAAAGCTGTGTTACCCCACCTGTGAATATCAACACAGCAAAGCATAGATTAGTCCTGATGTATCTGCAACATGCCTAACATTGATAACTTCAATCTTCGGTACCTGTCTTTAAGTGTGCAATTTGCGCCTGCATTCTCCACCAGGAACTTGATGATGTCCAGATGTCCCTCTGAAGCGGCGACGTGCAGCGCAGATCGTCCATCATAATCCACAGCATTCGCATCTGCCCCCGAGAGAAGGTACCTAAGAGAAGAATTAAGTCTGCATAATAATTTGTTTTTGATATAGCTTTCCATGAGTGTTTTTTAGGGAAATGTATTTAATACAGTGTTAGATTTCACGTTGTATGATTCTGTGGGCAAATTAAATATAAAATAAATGTTAATAGGCTTAATTTTCTTAATCCAAAATATAATCGCTTATGGCTGGATGACCTGGATTTATAATTGTGAGATTATTTATTACATAGTGTAACAAATTATTGTTTCGCTCGACCTTTCTTGTACAAATCTGTGGTGATATTTTTGTGATAATATTTATTTTCTCATAGTATCAATGTTTTAGTGTATATTAAGCTAAAGTAAATTTTGAGTTTATATCATTAATGAGGATATATCGGAATATTGCAAATAAACAAAAACTGTACAAATTTTCACATAGGCTATTATAAAAATTATTTTCTAATTATCATTGTCAGAAAATTCTAGAAATTTCTGTAGCACAGGGACGGTAGGATGAAGCAATGATGGGTGACGCAGTCTGACACTTCATGAGGACAGTATTAGTCATAAAGACTAAAAGATCAAATGGACACTTCTGAAATTTTGGCAAATAATTTTTAGAGCTCAGTGTTATGCCTGTAGTTTGTAATTTCTGCATACGAGCAATAACACTAAAATGTATAAATGTGTGAAAATATGTTTTTGTGTGAGTTCTGTCGATGGTAAAAAAATGAATGTGATTTTCGTATTCAGCATGTTAAACTTCAAAAAGAAAAAGTAAAAATCAAATCCAAACACTAACTACATCTAAAATGTTTAACATTGTGTTATGAAATGAATATCCATTGCTATTTCACAGATATCTAACCATAAGTACTGTATCTAAATTTAGAGCAAATAATAAATAAAACCAGCGTGACACATTTCGCGACTGTTCTCTAATGAGAGAGTATGTTATACAGTAATTTATCACCGCTATCCTTCCGAAACCTAGGATGTCCAAATTCACAGTTTTTCAGGAAATGGAAAAAAACACTGTCCTTTTTATATGTTTAAATACTGTGTTGTCAAAGTTGACAAGCATGTTTTTTATTACTTGCATTGGTTAGATATTTGCAAAAGCCAATAACAATCATAAACGGTGACTAATAATAACGATTTATGGCAAAAATTAAAGACAAAAAATGGAAATACAGGGTTTCAGAAGGACATCAACGTTATGCATCTGGGCAACCCTACCTGCGCAAAGACACTACATCTCCTCTGTAAGCAGCCAAGAGAACATTCATGATTTGGTATCCCTGTAATTCAAAAGACAAACCTATTAATGTATCTTAAAGTACAAAAAAATCATTTATTCTTAAAGTTCTGAAACATCTAGTCAGACCTCCGACTCCACCTTCCACTGTCTGTGGGACAACATCTGTCTGAAAGAAGTCTTGATGTCAAAACTGTGCAGCTGGAAGGTTGACACCAGTTCCTTTGACGAAACAGACAATTATTAGTCACTATTCTGGCAAATCAAGCCAATTTGCATCTTTGAATCCAAGCAGTATTTACCTCGCAGAAATGGACACCCCTACAAGAATTCCTATTAGAGTCCAGCCCGGGTGACCAACACATGAGTCCCAGGACTCCAGGAATCACTATCAGCACAACACCAGACTGACTCGATTTGGCCGGCACAGACGTCTACATTACCAAATGACACATAAGGTAACTATATTGCAACAGAATTCGCTTTGTCATTAGGAACTGCATACATTTAAAAATGAAGAAATCTCTTGTTGAGAATTTATGGAGATCCTATTCAGATATATGCATTCTCGCCATTAGAGGGCGGTAGGGGAATACATAAATCTAACAAGCATTTTAATACTTAAATTCACACTTCATTACCAGTTTTTTTAATGTGTAATCATGAGGCAAGGCAATTTAATTAGTATCGTAATGCTCTTCTCCAAACAAGAGATGAATTTGAACAGTAGTTGTGCGGAAATGAAAAGGAACTGCACCTAAACCCTCAAATGCATCAAACAACTGTGACTCATTATTTACAAGCTTAGTCACAAACTACTTCTGCAATTCCAACTCACCCTGAAATGGAAAGCTCTGGAGTAATCATTCATGCCAGCCACCTGCATCATGGAAAGGGTACAGCGGACAGCAGTTGGGGACAGTACTTGGTCACCTGAAAGCGGACACAGGCCACCATTGGCTAGAGTCGCCGCCAACGCTGCACCGGACTCGCAGGTGACTTCTGTCGATAAACACTGAGACGAATGCAAAATTAAAACTCTTAATGAATACTCCTGTATCAAAAATCTCCTTCCTTAAGTTACCTGTAATAGTAAATCCAAAGTTGAGTTGATTCCCACACCTTCAGGAAAGCACTGAAATAATGTAAATCAAAAGCAGGTAAATTAGTAAATATTCTTCGTAATTTAGAAAAAACAATCTCACACGGAATCATCCTTACTTTCTTTTCTTGCAAGTAAAATGAAAGCGCATCAAGGCGAATGATGTCCTTTCGCAGACTTTGATAACTGCAATGGCATTTACAATCACCATCAAATACACACTGGATGGCACAAAATCAATCTGGAAATCAATTTCTTATATAAACAACAATTTGGAAAATTTACCTCGTGCAGTTTAAGCTGGCATGCTCTTTGTTACACAGTCTCCTGATGATATTCAAAACCTGTGTGAGAACGGTTTGAGATGAGGCTGATTGTTTTCTATTTTATTTAATAGCAAACGTTGATGATGACTAAAAGTTAAGCTTACAGACTCGTACTTTTCTTCTTCTTCCGTGATGGGTCTGCTTGACAGCTGTTTTAGGAAAAAAACATTGCCTGTCAATATAAAAGTTAGTGAAAGTAATTTTTGTTGTTGTTGTTGATTTGAGCTGTTCACACAGTCTACCTGTAATAAAGATGTGCTGATGATGGCACCTGTCTCTACAAGTGGACTATGGGGCAAACCTGCAAACAAAAACATGTTATGTTTGGCAAAGCCAAATTTTTTGAAAATGTGGTTCAAACCATTCAAGTCTACAATCAGAAGTAAATCATGGAACCAGAATGTGTGGATTGAACTGACTGACCTTACCTTGCTTGGTCAGGGTGAATGGTGACTCATATTTGGAGTATTCCTCCATCCCAACAAATCTGTGCACGTAGTCGGATCCATGCTGGTCCACTGCGAGGCCGTATATGAGAGCCCAGGATATCTCTCCGAGGACACAAGGTTCCGCCCAGTCTCCTAAGGAAAGTCTAATCGGAAAAGGAATTGTATTTGTAGATATTGTTCATTTGGAGTATGTAAACATGTTAAAGTGATAGTTCACCCAAAAAAGAAAATTCAGTCATTATTTACTCACCCTCTTGTCATTTCAAACCTGTATGACTTTCTTTCTTTTGCAGAAGAATGTTGGTAGCCGAACCATGGTACCCATTGACTTCTATTGTACGCAAAACCAATGCAAGTGAATGGGTACCCCCAGGGTTCAGATACCAACATTCTTCCAAATATCTTCTGCAGTAGAAAGAAAGTCATACAGGTTTGAAATGACAAGATGGCGAGTGAATGATGATTCCTTTAATATGGAAAATAGATAAATACCTCTGCCCATCCACTGTGCAGATTGAAATCCCCCATTTCATGCCTCCTTTGAGATCCTCCTTTTCCTGATTTAAGAGACACGCGGGATATGAGTCATTTCGTGATATTTGGCAGAAAGCATCAATTAGAAAATAAACATCTTTAAGTGCATCTGACAAGTGCATCTCCGAGCATCTATGAAAGCAACACCAACGGAAACATATTTGACACACCTTTACAGAAGACAGCTGCTTGCATTTAATAAATAACTTCTGCGTTTCCTCCGCGAAGGTTGAGAAATCTGGTATAACAAATCTTCCCTGTAATGCTTTTAAAATGAAAGACACAAAGCCGGTCACGCACCTGCCAAAAACATTCAAGCATATTAGCAACATTTCTGTATTAACGTGGATAAAATGTGCAGCTCCGAAAATCCTGTCTGACCTATGAAAGGTGCTTCTGTCAACGGCTCCGTCTGATTCCTGCAGCTTGCGCATCAGACTGTAGCAGTCTTTAATCCGCGGGTCTGTTCGTATGATTCCCGAGCTCCACAGGGCCTGTCAAAGAACAGACAGTTTATGTAACTTCACATTATTGGAGTTATTTTAGCTGTTCATGAAGTATTTTGAGTACCTCAAAAAACTGATTGGCATTGACTCTTTCACCAGAAGCAAAACTATCGAACAGGACATCAGCAGCCCTTTTGGTGGAAAAGAGACAGTATAAAGCCAAAATGAGTATGAAAAAACTATTTTTATTTGTTCTTGTCAGACTCACACTTTTTTCTTGAAATAACCTTTCAGGGCTTCTTGTCGGCAAGAGTTTTGCCATGGTTGGGTGGGGTTAAGTTTGTCCGGCTCTGGTGCTGTCTGTTTTACAACTCCATTGCTCGCGCTCATGAAGGATGACAAACCTTGGGAACAGAATACTTGACACGTTTTATTGTATTCAGCTAAAATATATGAATTAGAGAAAACTTATCTTATCAAAACAAACTAAAAAACACAATAGAAACCTGCCTAAAACAAAATAGGAAATTTAAAGTGATAGTTCACCCACAAATTTAGATTCTGTCATCATTTACTCACCCTCTTGTCACTTCAAACCTGTATGACTTTCCTTCTTCAGCAGAACACAAAAGAAGACATTTTGAAGAATGGTGTTAACTGGCCCCCATTCACTTGCACTGGTTTTGTGTCTATACAATCGTAGTGAATGGGTGCCGATGGTGTTTGGTTCCCATCTTTCTTCGAAATATCTTCTTTTGTGTTCTTGGGGAAGAAAGAAAGTCAAACTGTTTTGTAATGACAAGAGGGTGACTATGATAACAGAATACATTTTTGGGTGAACTCTTTAGTAGATTTAATGGTTATAGTATTGGTTTTAATGGAAACTATAACGTGTCTACTGGTATGTGATGAATTCGATTGCTGGGATGTTATCTGGCAGATGGGAACCAACCGAACACCATTAAATCATATTGGAATAATGCCCGAAACTACAAAATTAACTTTTTAATGGAAAAGGCTAGTGCTTCATAATGATATTTTTCAGCAGAGATAAGTTTGAATGAAGCGCATTAAGTGAATTAAGTGGTTTGGAAGCTTAATATGAGTTATAAAAAACCTAACCTTAATGTTTTAGGAACAACGCTGCACTGCAATCACTGTAATATTTTAACAAAAGGAAGCAAAAGTACAAAGGTACATTAAGTTAAAAGGGAAAGAACAGGAGCAGACGTGTGCGGTGCAGCAGATTAATGCACATATTGTTTTGCTTTGCTCTTCTCACCTTTGGATCCTGAGGGAACATAATTGACTGGCCTCTGGGACGGAAAGGTTTTTCGTGGCACAATTTGTGCGATGTTCCCTGCTGTTTTTGTTTCCTGGTTACATAGAAAACAATGCATTGAATAGTTATCTATATATAGCTCTATATACTTAATATAAAAACACAGGCGAATTAATATGGGCTATTCAGACTTGGTTATTTTACGGTACTTTCTTATTTATGCGTTTACTAAAATAGAACTAGCTTTTATGTTATGATTGAATGTGCTTATCTAGGTGATGTTGAAGCCTGATGAAATACAATATACACGGTAATAATTAATGTTGGTGCCAGACGTGTCTTTGATGTCTAACTAATTGCAGGTACTTAGCACCGCAGGGAGACTTACTGCATGAGACATATTACTTTCTCATGTCAGCATGTCAGATGACAACGCCAGTAACAACGCCTGGAGGGGTAAGGTTGAATTACAGGGGAGGGTCAAGTCCTTATTACTTTTTTTGTTCAGACATGTTATGCTAAATTAATCCACAATGTGTCTTTTATTTCCAACTCAACCTTCTCAAGTTTTCTTTATAATCTTTATTTTTGATTGAGGTGCATTGAAACAGATGCTGATAAATATAATGGTTGTAATATTGTTCCCGGCCCCAGGTTTGCTTTATAATGAATTATGCAAGAGTGGGAGTGGCTACGGGAGCCATGCAGGACAGAGCACGTACCTGAGATCCTGTCAAAATTACAAGGTTGGCATTCCTCTTTGGGAGGGTATCTTTCATCTCTCCGTTCTCTGAATGAGCGGGGGAGAGAATACACATTTAGGGTGAGAAAAATCCTCCTTGAGAAAGGTTTGAAGATTAAGATTAGTGCTTATTTGCAAGTACAAGATAAGTAAGTTAAGCATTGCCTCAGCAATGAATATTTTTAGGGATATTTTAGAATCTAGGACACTACGTTTAAGTTCTGGTTTGTTTTGTCCTTTCTGCCCAAAACCTCAGAAAACGTAACGTTTTTGGAGTTGAGAGCTTTAACATAATAAACCACCGTGCTGTGGATAGGGCAGTTTGAATCCTTTTTCGATCCGAAATACCAAAAAATGTTTATTACGTAGTAAATTATTTTTTTCTGAAATTATTTAAAAGGCTTTTGGAGCAGCTGCATTTTGCAGAGTTTTGAGAAATCTTAATTTCTAAGTATTTTTATTGATCTTTAAAAAACATAAAAGACAGTTTCAACTCATAAAGTTTATTTCTGTTCAGCTAGGGTGGTACAAACCAGACAAAGTTATGCAGACAAAACCCCAACCACCACCCACAGCTCGCCTAAGGGTGAAAGTAACAGAATCAGGTTTCTTTTAATGGAAGACCACATAAAACAAATCTGGTTTACCAAAGTCAGGGCACATTTGAATGCAATCCATCACTGTCTAAGAAAGTTGTTCCTTGCTGGAGTCACCTTTAGCTTCGTCATTGTTGGGAATTAAGGAACCATTTTTGTAAAGGTTCTTTGTAACATTGTGTATTGTGTGAAGAGTTTGGTGTTACTTTACTAAGTAATTAGTTGCTGTAATTGAATTACTTTTCCCTTTAAAAAAAGTAAAGTAAGGGATTACTTAATCACAGTTACATCGGATGTAATTGAACTAAATATGTGTAATGTATACAATGGTGGAATTGACATTAAAATTCAAAGTCTAACTTCATAATGCATGGATTAATGTATCTCTCACATTTGTTAAACTTTAGTCAGTTAATAAGATATCTTTGTGTAGTTTTATGTTATTTATTTGAATTAATTAAGAGTCGTTCGGTGTATAGCCTTGAATGACTTAACTATCAAGGTTGATAGGATGTAGAAAGTAATTAGTTATAAGTAATGAAATACTTTTTGGAGAGAGTGAACAGTAATCTTCTTACACTATTGACTATGTAATTAGTAACTAGTAATTAATAACTTTTTCAGAGTAATTTACCCAACACTTAACAAAAATTGATTGGCTTTAGCCTAAGAGCGCTTATTCCCCCCAAAATTAAATTTCTGTCATCTTTTACTCACCCTGTCATCATTTCAAGCCTGCATGACTTTCTTTCTACCACAGAACACAAAAGAAGATGTTTTGAAGAATGACCGTAACAGAACACCATTAGTCATCATTGACGTTTTGGGTTTTGTGTTCAAACAATAGAAGTCAATATCTTTCAAAATATCTTTGTGTTTTGCAGAAGAGAGAAAGTCATTCAGGTTTAAAATGTCAAGAGGGAAGTACATGCTGTCATAATTTTCATTTTGGGGTGAAATACCCCTTTAAAAATCAATCTTTTCACAAAAAGTCACATTAGACAATCATTGATGAATATAAAAGTCTGCACATTTACACTCCTGCTGGTGAATTTTATTTTGATCATTTCAAATGCAAGGGAAAGAGAAAACTATGTAACTGCAGGGTTTTTGTATTCTAAGGCTTTATATAGCTGATGTGTTATCCAGTCATACTAAAAACAAATGCCACATCACTTCTTTCCTGAGCACACCCAGTGCTTTTCCACATTTTTATAGCCCAGATGCAGACCACAAACCCAGTCAAATGAGAACGTCTGCAAATCTGTCCCCTTCGTTCTCCCCGAAACTGAAGTTAGTCCTGAGACTGACGTGAGATCAGTGTGGCAGTTGTTCTCGCAGTGGTTAGACTTGAGATTAAGGAAGTGGGAGATGACCCACGATCAGTTTAAAATGGAAAGACTTTCACATTCCACCACGACGACGCCTATGATTGAGGACAGCGTCATTGTAAATGTGCAGCCACACAAATTGATACTTTCTTGCAGTGTTTTGTGCATGTACCTCCTGCATCGTCATCCTTATTTGGCTCCAGTAGTTTGTTTCCATCCAGCACTCCATAACGTTTTCTCCATTTGCGTCTGAAAGATGGTGTTCTCTGAAAACTACAATTTTAAGTATGCTTGAGCAAGTATATGCAAATGTTTAGAATTTTAATTTGTTTTCTTGCTATCCTGACTTTGGGCATAATAAACAGCAGCAAACTACATAAGTATATCCTACAGAGAGGATTTCTGAGAAGGAAATTTGTTTTCTGAGTACACTGAAATGGGATCAAAGTCAAAGACAAGTCTAGTCAAGAATATCTGTTCAGCTGTGAGAAACACCTGTGTGAATTCGGAGACAGCTATCAATTGTCAGCTTACCTGAATGGTATAAGTGCTTAATACAAGTGTGTTTTTGCAATGTTTTACATTTTGCTTTAAAAGTGTAAATAGGTTACAATTCGTCCAAACATTTTTCTAAACTAGTGGAAGACGGTTCATAAAGAGTCAATTTCGGCATGTTTAAGAGTCAAGCAGTTCTTACCAGGGATAAGAATTTTCTTCTTTTTCTTGGCCTAAGTTGTTCTCCATGGTGAAACTTTCCTTTATCAATGAGCTTTTGAAGAAATCCAAGTGATGTGTTTGTCTAACATCTAGAGACTGTGCAGATGTAACACTTTGGCAAATGTGCATACAGTGAGTTTCAATGTGAACTGCTAGTTTTGACCTGGATAAAAATAGGAGGAACTTAACTGCAACTTGGAGGAGGGACGTTAGTTTCAAAAGGGACGTCCTGCAACAAAAACCATAGTACCAGATAAATATCGTAACTACTCCAAGGTAACTAAAACTGTTTACATAAATAATACTAAAAATAATGAATAACAAAAAGAAAAGTAATAACAGTAAGTAGTCACATACATTTAACACATTATACATCAGCAAACGTAACAGATAAGAGGATTTGATTTTAATATAAAGAAAAAACGAAAAAGTCTGGAGAGGAAATTACTTTTCTCCAGGCTTTCTGTGTTCTGCGCATTTAGCGCGCCTCATTGATGCTCCAAACGCATTTGCATGTCATGCGTGTGTCTTGTTGTTGTGTCAAGTAAACCAAGTCACGTTCTTCTTTTAAAATACAAGAAACTAATTCTTACAAAATAGCTCATGCATTCCCAGACTCTCAACTTCGTAAACATATCTTTGCTTAGCCTCTTTCACCGCCTGCTGTTTAGTCGCATGCTTGTTAGGAATATCACACATCAGGTTTCCGTATCTTCCAGTGTTTACTCAAAATACAGCACGATGCCAAAAAAGAACAAGACGGTAGGATTCAGTACATTTAACTGTTTTAATACTTTACTATAATGTATAATCTCTTGTGTCAGTAGCAAAAGAAGCATTTTATTCTCTTGTTATAGTTATTGACCGCCATGCTCACACTTAATGTCATTTCACAAGATTAATGTGAATCAAATCATTTTGGTTTAGGGAAAAAGTAAAGCTCAACTCCAAGAGACATCACCCGGACCAGTTAAAATAGTTAAAGACGGTGAAATTGCAATCGCAATACATGCCAAACCCGGCGCCAAACAAAATGCAATCACAGGTTGGATATTTTTAAGCATCAGTCTACCGTTCATCTAAGGAGTCAATGCATCATCCTTATATTTGTGACAGATGTCTCAAGTGAAGCGGTGGGGGTCGCAATTGCCGCACCACCGACAGACGGAGAAGCCAACGCGGAGCTCCTGCGCTATTTATCCAAAGTCCTGGAGTTGAGGAAGAGTGAAATATCTTTAGATAAGGTCAGAACCAACACATTTATATATATATTAACGGCAAAAGATTGTCTATTAGGGACAACTCACCCCAAAAAGGACATTCTTTCACTATTTACTCACCCTCATATATTTTTATATTTTGAAGAATGTTGTTGATAACCAAACATCGTTGGTCCCCATTGACTTCTGTTGTATGGGCATAAAACCAATGCAAGTCAATGGGGACCAATGCTTTTGTGTTGCCAACATTCTTTAAAATGTCTTCTTTTGTGTTCTGCGGAAGAAAGAAAGTCAAACACGTTTGGGTGCGTAAATGATGACATATTTTTGGGGTGAACTATCATTTTAGGGGGCTATTTTACTGCACAGAATAATGGAATACATGTGTTTTAATGTAACTACAGGGCTCCAAATCCAGAGAAAAAATGATCAAGGTAACAGCAAGTGTCAGTCCAGAGGACATTTTGGAGAGACTGAGAAGGGAGGTAAACCGGTGATACCAATGTGAACTGTTATACTAAAATGGACTAACCATGAAGCCTAGTTATTCGTCTCAGTTTACACTTTCAAAGCTTTTGGTGTAATAGCTGAATATTTGGATTTAAATATTCAGATTCATTCAATAAAAATATGATATTATTTTTGCCTGATTATCAGTTTTAATATCAGTTTAACCTGTTATTGTAAATACAGATTTTATAGAACTTGTTGTGCTTTTGGAAATGATGTTGTGGATTTTTATCTTTTAGATGTTAAAGTTTAAAGCAATTATCTTGTTTTTATAAACTGGACACATCAGCACCTGAAGTCCACCAGTGACAAATGGGATAATTAAGGAGAACCTAATGAGTATAATTATCAGACCTTTTCTATTAAGCTAAGAGCCTTGAAATGGGTTATTCAACAGATTCTAGTAATCCCATTTTGTGCTTTTATATTGTTCATCAGATATGTAGTAAACATTTAACTGGACATTTAACTGTACAGATGCAAATAGTGTATATTTGTGCTCGAAGTAAGTATAAAATAGACAGGAGCCAATAGCCTAACTTCAGGCTATAGGATTATCTTTATATGCGTGACGAGCAACCCAAAAATAGTTATATTGTAAAATAAGACGTGAAACTGCAGTGCTTGGTTTTTATTGCTTACTGGGGTTCAGATATAGTGAAGAATACCACTATCTTTCAATATTAAGCAATTTTTTGAGGCGATCCAACCCCCACCATTAGAAGAAGGGGAGAGGAAAAGCCAATGAGAGCTTAAACATGTTTGTATTTAATCATGCAGACATAGCTCTGCAACCTCCTACTTTAATAACGTCTTTCAATATAACCTTTCCATAAATAGAAATCTCTGATATTTGTTCCCAGAGAACTTATTAAATTTCTATTGTATATTCATTCATTCATTAAATTCATTTTCATATAACAATGTACTTTAAATGACGTATTAGTTGATAAAAGTGTCAGCTTTTGAGATGTCTTACATTTGTAATTCTGGTTTCGTGTGAATGTGGACCTTATTTCTGTTATAGGAACTGTTTACAGAATTAAATGATCGACTTTTGGAACAGGCTCAAGCTGGCAATACTGGATCGCTCACCCAAAAATGAAAATTCTGTCATTGTTTAGTCTCCCTCAGGTTTTCCAAACCTGTATACATTTCTTTGTTCTGCAGAGCACAAGGAAGATATTTGGAAGAATATCAGTAACCAAACAGATCTTATCCCCCATTTACTGCCATATTAGGGAAAATAAATACTGGGGGGGTCAATGGGAGAAGAAATTTTAGACGAGAGTTTTAGACGTAAAGAGTTCAAATGTTGTGTAGCTCAAGAGTAAGAGCATGGCACTAACAATGCCAAGGGTGGGTCGATCCCAGGGGATTGCACATACTTAGAAATAAATGTATAGGATAATGCAATGTAAGTCCAAAGCGTCTGCCAAATGCATGTAAATGTAAGACAAATAAATTTTTAAGTGACTCAATGATTTTAAACAGATTTGCTTTGTCATTACCACAGTTATGAAGAAATATTTTGTTATTATAAGACTGTGTGAATGATTTATGACCAATGGATGGTGAAATTCTTCCAGTAATTGAGAAAAGTATTTTTTTAGATCTGCTAAATGAAGATGGGTGGGATGACATGGTGCCTGGCCGTTCCTCTACTGAACCAATATTTCATAAAGCCGCTTATTTAAAAATCATGGAGCCACGCAATATGTCATGATTTAAACGCTGAACTGTTAATGTGATCAGTGTTGGTTTAAGTCATAATGACATAAATTAAAAGCAGGATTACTTCATTGAACAGTTGCCCTTAGGTGTTGGCGGTGATTATTTTCAAATTAATCTGAACCATATTGTGAAGATAAACAAATATATAATTCCTGCTGTGAATGGTATTGCTCAGCAAACCAAGTTCTTAACCTTGAAATTTATTGTTTGTAAATTGCCTACACAAATTTGAGGACATGTACACATAAAGTCTCCGTGTTTGCATTGGTGTTCAATATTACTGTTATCTTTTTTTAAAGATCTAAGGCTGGTAATTTATACAATATCAATCTCTTCTACAAGCAAGAGGTTTACCACTTACATAAACCCCCCAGGCTTTCAAGATCAACTTACTGGTGTTGAAATGAGACCCTTTTACATCCATACGATCAGTTTAATATCGAAGGTTTTATTTGTAACACTCATGAAGGATTTACACCACACAATCCAGATGTACAACAATACTTTCCTCTCTGGTAAATGGCTACTTCAGTTGAATATGATGACGGTACATTAATATCAATTGAATTCAGGGCTTTTTTCGAGGAAAAAGAAGATCATCTGCGTTAGAATCACCAGGCTTTATTCATAGGGCAGAACAAATTTCTGCATAATGCTTAAGAAATCCATCCATGTTGAATGAAGCGTGGCAATTTTAGGTTTTAGGTGATTTACAAAAATCTGTTCTCTTTGTGCTTCATGACTGTAAGAAATTCGCTTTAAAGAAATGCTCTTACATGAACTATTTGCATATTTTTCCCATTTTGAAAAATGTTAAACTATGGGAAAGTTCACTTTGTAATATTAACCTTTATGATCTCTGACTCCCTATTGATGCCATCAGGTTTTTAATTGAGCATGCAGTGTTTCGCACACCCACACCAAATATACCGACCATCTATATATGGACTGTACATCCTGAACACGTGATATTCACTGGTGATATGGGACTAAAACATACATCTAGAGGAGATAATGAAGTTTCATGACTCCCACACAAAACAGATAGACCTCTACAGGGATTCATCTTCAAAGAATTGGTGTGGGCTCCGAACACATACAGGGAGACCTTAGAAGCTATAAATTAGTGAGGACCTCTCATAGCCTCAGTGCTTTTCATACTAGGATAATAATCCACTTCGTCCCTTGGTTTAATTATTACAAACATGTGGACCTCATTGGATTAAAACAAAACATAAGGATGCGCTTTGACATAAAATTCAACTTAAAAAGAACGAGCACAAACTCCTTTACAAGTCAACTAACGAAGATTCAAATAGAAAGTTGGTGGTACTTTAATGCTGTTTCACATGCGTACTGTATTTTAGACTTCACAAGAGCTTTGCAGAGGCTGATGATGTCACAAGACGGCCAACCCAAAGAGCTCAGAGATCATTAAAACGTGGCCTTTGAAGAGTTTTTGCTGTGATCTAAACGTTATTTCTTGTTATTCGCCTCTTTAATCATGCCAATCCTCTGTATACGCAAATTCCTACCAAAGTAAATGAGGACCATCGATTAACATCTGTCAAAGCGAGGCAGCTTATGAGAAAAAAGTTAACAAGTGACACTCGAAACATTCGACTGACATGAAAAGTAACTCGCAAAAAAAGATGACAGGTTAAGTATTGGGGCGGAGTTAAAATCTAATTTGTTGGGGGCCGTTTGCTGTCGAGGTTGATCTGCCTGTCAGAATGAGGAATTGGGCAGATGTAGGAAACAGCTGTAAGTGACATGTCCTTTAAATTTCAGCGCCTGTGAGCATCAAAGGGAGGTGTTCTGTCTTGTCTCCTTAGGCCTGGGACATGAGCAACAGCTCTGCAGTGGCCTGTAAATATACACACAGCTGCTAGAAAACCGGATGCAAGACTGATATTAAACCTCACATGAGACTTTAGGAAGGTCTTTGGTGTTGCCTTTTGTCATTTAATCTCATCATTTGTTTACCCTCATGTCATTCCAAACCTCTTTGACTTTCTTCTGCGGAACACAAAAGAAGATATTTTGAAAAACGTCTGTAACCAAACAACATTGGCCTCCATTGACTTCCATTGTATGGACACAAAACCACTGAGAATATCTTCTTTTGTGTCTGACAAAAAAAAGAAAGTCAGCTTGGAATGCAGTGAAGTGCAACATTGTCATTAGTGTTAATGGCTTAAATAACTTATGACCTTCTGATAAGGAAATGAAAATTGCTCACAGTGCAAAGTTTGGGAAAGACCCATGAGAGGGTGGTCACCTCTGAGAGGTTAATTTGATTCCTTCAACACGAATGTAATTAGATGTTTAACACGACGAGGATGGCTTCACCTGATAAGTACCTTGTTTGGCTCATCTCTGAGGCAAGATGGTCCGAGTTGTTGCCTTCTGATCAATGGGCAAATCAATGGGCCTATTTTTTTCCTTCAGGGCTTAATTTTGACTGCCACTTTGATAAACGAAAGAACAATGAAAGTAAAATGCCTTAAGTCCATGTTTAAAACAGACACGATGATTAATTTGTGCACAATCAATGCAGCTTAGTATTTGATAATCCTATGCCTTGTTTGGTAAGCATGATTAAGAAATAGCTTACTGATTTATTCTTTTTGCTACACTGGATGTGATGCACAAACAAATTAATATCTAGTGATATATTAAACCAGCCTCAATGTTTTTTCTTTGCGCATTGGATTTCAAGTGAACTTGTTGCTCACGCTATTACTTTTTTCTGTTTTACCAGTAGGACTGGAACTTAGACTGGATTTCCTTAACACTGGATCAAGTTTATTCATTTGGCATTTGATCCTTTTTATTTATTCATATTTTCATATTTAGCAGACATTTTATCCAGAGCAATTTACAATGATTTCAAGCAACATTTTAACAGTCTTTGGACTTGAACCTATGACTTTGGGATAGTAGCTCAATACCAGTTGACCAACGCAGGACCCTCTACTTGACACCCTATAATTACACATTCATTTTACATTTATGCATTTGGCAGTCGCTTTTATCCAAAACGACTTACATTGCATTATCCTTAACATTTGTTTCTAAGTATGTGCAACCCCCTGGGTTAGAACCCACGACCTCTTACCACTGCTACAGGAAAGCGAAATAATTTTAGTTCTTTCCTTTGTAATTTTAAGAGAGATTGATTGGTAAATCAGAAGAACAGCGAGGGATGTCACACCCTGTAGGGGGTTAATTTATAGGACTGAAGTTTGGGAAGTTGAGGAGGCACATGGCTAAATACACAGAGGTTTTGGAAGACGTGCAGTCGTGGGCAGACATAAGCGGATCCCAAGGAGACATATGGGAATCAAAGCATGCCCCATAGCGAAGACTATGAACATGGCAGTGGAACAAGGGTTATTTTTTTAAACCCCTTAACTCTCTGCAGTGCTAAAAATAGCTGTAGGTTTGTGCAATTCATTTGTTGTGAGACACCGTGTTCCCAAGGCCTTGGGCAAATGTCACAGGCAGATTTTGATTTGTGTGATTTTAACACTGAAAAAGCTTTGGATATTGCAACCTTTCTTCTTATTAAGCTTAGAGTTCATGCCAACATGTGTCTTCAACAATTAAGCTAATTGGAGAATTGCTACCCTTAACTCGACAAAACGTTCCAGCTGCTAGGGAGTGATAGCAAAGTCATGAGTTCTAATCCAAAGGCACCAACTGTTGAAATGACTTTTTCTGCAGAACAAAAAAAAAAGATATTTTGAAGAATGTTGGTATTCAAATATTGTCCCCTATTGACATGGACACAAAACTACTTAGACATTTCTCAAAATATGTTCCTTTATGTTTCAGTGAAGAAAGAGTCATATACAAGAACCATTTTTAAACAAACATTTAGTCATGAAACATTTATATTTATAATGGGGCTTCAGGTACATGTGAACCCATGAAAATGGTTTTCATTCACCCCTAACCCCTATTTCCGATCCCGTCGTGTTTGGAGAGAAGAATGAGTTTGCTCACCACACTGTTTGATTTATGAACTCATTGACAGGGGTTATGGGCCAAATCTTTTCACTTATTATTTTCACAGAGTACTATTTTGTGCATGTCGATGACCATTGTCACTCAACACACCCTAGTCTGGGTTTGCAATGACTGTGAGCTTTATATGGACTCTGGTGATTGGCTGATTTTCTTTGGATGAAAGACGTGGTGTGTTAGAAATTGATCAGATTTATTTTGATATGAATGAGCGCTAAAGAGATTGCGTCATATGCTTCACCCCATTGTTAAAGGACCCTTTTGAGAAATTACAAAACATTACTTTTGGATACAAGCCTTGCGTGAGTTAATCCATAGTTTTCAGGCATTGCTTGCTGCAAATTTATTTTAGTTTCAGAAATGCATATGATGCTGTGCAACCAAGCAGACCGTGAGACAAATTCTCCAAATTGAATGTTGTTGGGCAGAAATGATTTGATCTGCTGATATGCAAGTAGCTCATTCTGTTCAACCACAAAATAATTTCCTCCACACGTGACGTCACAGATGGGCAAAATAATAGCCTATTACATCAACCCTAGAATAAAGTCCTTACATTGGAAAACTCATTTTTTCCTCCTTAAGAAAAATCCCTATTCACATTCTAGGAAGGATGCTTACATGCTTGAGTGTCTACACTATCAGACTGTAGATGGCTTTTCTCAAAATCAGATTGCTAACAAGCAGACCTGACTTCACATCATCTAGAAAAACATTGGATGAAAAACTTGCTATAATTTTTATGCTAAAAACTTAAAAAGGCTAAAACACAAATCAGTTTCACCTAAACATCACCTGTGCAACAGTGTGTAATATTTTGGATTGGTCAGTAGAATTGACATTCAAAATGGCAGTACAAAATTAACAATGACAAATGTTTTTTTTGAAAAAACGTATTTTAATCTTTGTGTTTGATATGATTTAAGAATATTTTTAGTTATTGCTCGGAGTTACAACAGTCATAAATCTGTATTGGCTTTAAAACATTTTCATCCAGACGGTATAGAAAGACGTGTTTAACATTAAAAAAAGAAGATGAATCTTCCTTTCTCAGTCCTTCAAAGTATTCCAAAGTGTCAACATCGTTGCATGAAGACATGCTTATACAACCAGCAGCCTTTGCATTTTTATGTTTTTGTCTCACAAATAAAGCAAAATACCCCGACGGATGTGTCCCTAGTAAAGTTGAAGAATGTTACATTCCTGGGGCAAAATTAACGCATTTGATGACTTGTCTCTAGCCCATTTACGCAATGAATGATCGTGCTTACGTGCGAAAGAAATCAATGGGAAAGGCGGGGCGACATCACATCACTTAAAAACATGCATCGTTGCGCACATAAAAGGCAGCAAGTCTGTTGTGAGGGTTATTTGAAGCAAATCCTTGAGACATAACTGCGTTGCGCGCTCCTGTGCCAAAGCTCCCTTCAATCAGGACCATGGAGAGCTCCAGTCTGTGGACTCGAATGACCGTGTGCGCTGTGCTGCTTTGCTTGGTTACAGGTGCGAGAGCGAACGAGCCAGACCCAGACCAAGTAGAGGTTGAAATGGACACAAGAGCCATCAGAGACTTCTACCCCAAAGACCCAAACCTAACAAGTGAAAAACAGCTTGTGAGTAATTCTTGAGTTTGTTGTTTTACTTTTATTTATTACAAAGTAGACGATTTTGTTTTTTCTGTTTTGTTTGACTTTCTGGTGGAATGTTATGTTGATAGTGTGTAAATAATACAATTCAATGTAAGTCGTATTGGATAAATGCATGAATGTAAATGTGATAGATGTGTAATGAAATTTAGAAAAGTTATTGGAGACTGAAATGCATCTTTAAAATGCTTTATCACGTCAGCTCGGGGCTTTGCAAGACGTTCTGGAAAAGCTGCAGACAAAACGAATTCCTCCTTGGGAGAAGAAATTTGGTCAAGTTCCAATGGTATATTTATGTTATTCACATATGTAATGAATATAGGTGTGTATTGCTTAGTTATGTTAAAGATATGGTCATTTGGGAACCACTGGTGTTCTTCTTTGAACGGTCTTTTGTTAACTATAATACCACAATATGCATTGTTTGCTATTGTCTAAAATATAAGCTTTTTTATAACAACACAAATGCTGCAATGACAAAAGTTACATGTTTCTTCTGTTTTCTCAGTGTGATTTGGGGGAGCAATGCGCTATCAGAAAAGGCTCTCGAATCGGCAAGATGTGCGACTGCCCGCGCGGGGCGTTCTGCAACTTTTTCTTGTTAAAGTGTTTGTGATGGTTAAATGGGTTGGCTTCGGATTGATGGGGTGCACATGCATTATATATCGAATTTGTGCAATTTTATTTATTTTAATATTTTTTTAAGTGCGGCAACACACTGGAGAGAAGTTGTAAATCTCTTGTTCATCAAGCACGTATGTGATGTAACCATGTTATTGTCATGTAAACGTAATATGCTGTTCGTTCATTAAAGCGCATTATAAATTGTTTTGTAAAGTCGTCTGTGTATCAATTACTTTTGTACGTTCTTAATACAACATGTTGTTTTGATAAAAAAGACAACGAGAGAACTATTTAAAGGATATCTAACAACGCAGTGCTGTAAAATAGGGTTGGCAAAATTGTCAAGATAGCAGCCCCAAAAATAAACCTCCACTATGTATCAGTAAAAGTCATATATTGATTTTAAACTGCAGTCTTCATCAATATTGAGCAAATTATTGAAAACCTGAACTGTTAAACTGTGTTCCCCATAATGAAATGCCAAATGATAACGATGCGCAACAACCCGTGCGTTGCATGATTCGCTATTATCCTACGGCTGTTTTTAATAAGTCACCACATGAATAAGTCATCATACATGACTTTTCTGTTAATAGCGTGTCATTTGCATGCCTCCACATCCAGAATTGTGAAAATCAAATATGAAACCAATAGCCCATCTCTCATTCGTCACTGTCATCTAACCATTTAAATAGCCATTGTGCACAGACTGTTATACTTTTAAACGCCATAAAATTCTGCTGCACTTTAAACAAGGTATTCCGTGAAATGCAAAATTTCATGTTGGATAATGTCCATGAAAAGACACCAAGATAAGCCTAATATCATTCATTTGCCTGTAGTGATGAATTGATTTATCTCTCGCGCGCCCTCTTTCTCCCTCTCTTCTTCAATGACTTGCTTCTAGCTCGAGCTAACACTAGTGTTGAACAATAGTAGCCAATCAAGTCAGAGTCATGCTATTGATGTCTTCCAAAGGAACCCAGAATATTAAAACAAGGGAAAGTGATATTAGTTTTTAAAACGGAACATCTGAAAAAGTAAAGTATTCTCTATGATTGGCCAAAATAGATGCCCATACAGCTGTTAGTATGACTAATAATTATTTGTCAGATATTATGTCTGTCACAGGTCACATCTATTTTCTTCTTTAGTCTGTGCCTTTAGACTTATTGCCTGACTTTGCCACTGATGTCACATATGTATTCTACCCCCCAAAAACACTATTGGAAATCAATATTTCATCATTTAAAAAAAATGGGTCTGATGTTGACATACTGAAAAGAAAGGAAGGGCTTTAAAACACCTATAACGCCACGTCAGACAGCAGTTCTTTGCCGAATTGCCGTCAACTGATTTCTGTCATTGTGTATTGTTGTAATGGTCATGCCTAAAAATCACTTGGTCATTGTGATGTTGATTGAATGGTCACATAATAATCAGTAATTGTGAGATGATGATGCTTGCTGCATTGGATGAAATTGCCATTTAATGCTCAGTTATTTTCTCAGTATAGGCTACCAATATAATCCTTGTTAGTGAAAAACTTTTAGAAAACCAGTAGGGCATGTCAAATTCGTGACCTAATCAACTGTGTTTAATTTGAGAGGAATTTGCTCTTAGGTTTATTGCAAGATATTGCAAGAAGAAAAATAGCAAGATCCATCACCATCTAACTTTGCAGCTACTGGCTTGGCATAACAATCTGGATTGTCAAAGTGTCAGTGCTTTAAATCCTGACAGTAATGATGCACAGAGGAGGATGCAGTGTTGTTCATTTACTACTTTGTTTAAAGTTTGAATAATGCAGTTCGTCGTATTTATTGATAGCCTATAGTTGTCAATTTCTGACGTCAGAACCAGTGCACTGCACTTGACTATGAATGTCAGCAGAGGGCAGTATGTGATCACTTGTTTTTGACCGAGAGATGGCTGAATCACTGCCAATGGCGATGTAGATGATGCTGCAAACTCGTCGTCTGAGTGGGGAGCCCATCTCCCCTCCGTCTATTTTTAACCGACTCTCTCCCCCCCCCTCTCTCTCTCTCTCTCTCTCTCTCTCTTTTCAATCTGTAGATGCCTCAAAACAAAAGTAAGACAGCTAGGACGATTTAAACACGCCATATAAAGGCAGTTCTTAAGAATGAACGAACAACTGCAAGTTGTCTACATTGATGCAATGGCCTACTTTGTTGCACATGTCTGCGACATATCTGCCCCCTCTGTCTCTTTGCGTGTGTGTGTTTTAAAACAGCTATTGATCTTTTCTGTATTTCCATCTGATTTTGTCATCGTCAGGTGTGACATCACACAGCTGTGTGGTCTTTTGACCAATCCCGCGCAAGTAAATGGCTCCCACTGTAGAGCGCGCAGAGTTTCACGAGCCCTCCCTGTTAAACTTTGCAGCCGGGGCAGGTGGCAGCAGTTGTCATGGAGATAACTGCGGGCCCGGCGTCTGTACGAGGGGCTGTTTCCATGGAGATCCCACCCCGGGGTGCGCTCGCAGCGGTGGAGGAGGACGAGGACCGCGAGCTTCAGCACCCCGGCCAGCACCGCCACCGCGGCCCGACCTCCAGACAGGGAAACTTCTACATGCTGATCGTGATCGGAGAGATCGCGATAGAGCACCAGCTACAGACCGCCAGACAACATATAGAGCGCGGTGAGCCTTACGAGTATTTGTGCGGCATGAAATGCACCAGGAACCACGTTCCCTAAGGATTTACTAAAACAGATCTGAGCGTTTGTTTCGTTTGACTGTGAACTGTGTTGTTTAAAAGTCAAGAAAACATTGTGCATTTGCCGCAAGTTGTAAGCTTAATAGAGTGCATGTGTGTCTGCGGCAGGCGCTTGCATTAAAATATAGAGTCGCGTCTACGTTGCAAAACGACAACTTCCAAATAACCAATTAATAACAGTTTCTAGATGCAATACGATAAGCAAACGTTTAGTTATCGATGTGTTATATCTACGACTTCGTCCACAGAACGATATACGAGCCAACGCAACCATTTGACTTTTATCCTGCACACTGCGGCGACCTCAGCTGTGTGCATTTAGCACTGCGCAACGAGTTGTGGGATTACGGCATGTTTGGATAAAATTGATGAAGTTGCACTTTTGCTTATCAGCTAAAAATGGTTAGCTCGTAAAATAGTTGCGTTTCATTACAACTTGAAATTAAAAGTCGCCAAAAAATTCATTTTAATGTGATCAAGTTGATTTGGTTTGCTGAGTAATATTTGCACTCAGAAACAGGATCTGAGATTTGAAATGAATGACTTTGTAAAGTTTATTGGGGAAGACATTATTTTGTTGTTCTTTGGAAGAAGTAAAACTAATTTTGATCATATGATCATAATAAAAGGGTGTACACTTATATGTGACCCTGGATCACAAAACCAGTCTTTAAGACACAGGAACATTTTTAGTAAAATACATTGTATGGGTCAAAATTATTGATTTTTCTTTTATGCCAAAATTCATTAGGATATTAAGTATAGATCATGTTCCATGAAGATATTTTGTAAATTTCCCACCTTAAATATATAAAAACTTTATTTTTGTGAGTGGATGGCCTGTCACAGTGCCTCTGATTAACAACTTCAAAGGCCATTTTCTCAATATTTAGATTTTTTTGCACTCTCAGAGTCTTTAGTTTTATACGGTTGTATCTCAGCCAGATATTGTCCTATTCTAACAACTCCTACATCAATAGAAAGCTTATTTATTCAGCTTTTGGATAATTTAAAAATCTCAATTTCTAAAAAATAACCCATAAGGCTGGTTTTGTTGTCCAGGGTCACATATCTTCTCATTGAAGTTTCCTTCAATCAGCATGGGCGTTAGACTCTTGATGCAAAAAATTTATGTTTGTCTATTATGTAGCAAGTTTGTGTTTACAGACACATAGTTTTGATTATCATCAACCAGAATCCAAAGCATTATATAAAATAGCAATCATAGGAATTTTAAGACAACACAAATCTGGAAAACAAAGAGTTTAACGCAGTACAGTTTAAATGTGATACAGTTTGAAATGACCAGTGGCCTAAAAAGTTGTTTCTGAATGTGTAGGATTGTATTGACTCTATTGTCTAATCCTGGTTATGCTATCAGATTCAGTAAACATTGAATTTAAAATGCTGATATGTAAATAACCACTCTGTACGATTCTGTAATCCCTGGACATCTACATCACAAGCATTGTTCTGTTCTTCCTTAACAGTTTTAATCATTAATTCACTTATCAATGAGAACAAATCGATTCTGTAAGGAAGAACAGAACAGAACAGAACAGAATATGTTGTGTTTGGATGGACTCATGGATACAAGCATCTTATTCTGAGAAACCTCTGCAGCCATTACCTGTGCTAAATCCCAATGACACAGCATTTCTGAGCACAAACACTGCAGTGCTTTCAAGATTTACACTTCATCTACAAAGCAAAAGAGAATCTGAGGAAAAACGGCCCTTCAACATTCTGAGCGCTGGAAGGATGCGGCGGCGGAGAATTGTGAGACAGAGATTTTATTAGATAATTCTCAAAAAGACTTTGAAGTTTGGTTCAGTAGAAGCAAGGCGTCTGCGTTTTTGGCCGCTAACAATAAAATCTGTGAATACTCAATATGCACAATTCACAAACTACAGGATCTGTGGATATGGACCTTGGTAACACTTTACAATAAGCTGCTATTAGTTTACATTACCTAACAATGAACAATTACATTTTTAGCATTTATAAATCCTTGTTTATGTTAGTTCATGTCAATACAGTTATTCATGTTAGTTCATGGTGCAGTAACTAATGTTAACAGTGACTAGTGTTGTAATCAAGACCACCTAAACCAAGACTAAGAACAAGACCAAAACCATCTAAAAATGGTCTTGAGACCGGTCTCGAGACTAAAACCGGTCTTGAGAACCACTAACAATGATAATGTTTTATTTAATAATTAGTAAATGCTGAAATGAACATGAATTAATATTAATAACTGCTGTAAAAGTATCGTCCATAGCTCATGTTAGCTAATACATTAACTAATTGTTTATAAATAGCATCTTATTGTAAAGTGTTACCTGGATCTTAATGCGATATTATTACATCATTGGTTATTACTTAAAGAGATACAGGCTATACAAAAACTGTAATATTAAAAATATTTTATTCTTTAGAAATAATTTGATATGTGTGTTTATATTGACCACAGAAACGTTTATATACATAAAAGTTTCACTTTTTTACTCAAACTTAACCCACCTGATATTTACAAACTAAACATTATAATATATTTTGATTAGTTTTAAATCAAATATTTGGACAAAACATCACTTTTTTGATTTATCTATACATTTGTTAATTTATATGAATTGAGTTCCTGCAAAAAAGATAAGAAGCTTTTGATTGTCATAGAGGCAACAAAAACTAGTTCCAGATGGCATCAGAAAATATGAAAATAGCTAAAAACACAACATATATATTTTCATTCGCAGGGTATTCAGGGGTATTATAATATGCATGTATTTCTAGCTTGCTATTTAAGACTCAAGGTTTAAAAAATATACTTTTCAGATGATGTCAAAGTTTCTTTTACGTCAATTTGACCCCAAACATAACAAGAGAATTAAGAAAATCGCATATGAAATTACGCATATGAATTTGCACATGTAATTACTGTAAATTTATATTGTAACATGCAATTTTTTAAACAAATCTTAATGTTAAAAATGTCACATGGTCTGTGTGCCCACAGGTATCCGCTCCTGGGACATCAGTCTTTCGGAATGCGACCTGGACCATCAATTGCAGCTTTTCATAACCAGACATTCTGCCCAGTTCTCTGCTGAGGTCAGAGGTCAGTCCAGTTAACAGGATGTCTACTAGTGTTCGGGAATAATAAATCTATAAAGGAACGCATTACTGTCTACCCAACGTGCAAAACAAATATTTTCAATTAAATGTTGAGTACAATCTGTTCCCACACATAAATTTCCAGCTCAAGGTTATGGTGTAGGTTGTTGATAAGACAAACAATATGCCGCCAATGCACTGGTGAGAGTGTTTTATCTCTCTCCACGGGGAGCCCAGCATGTTTCTTTGCCCGGGCCGGTAATGTGTGTGCATCGCAGTCCTATTTTCACTGTACTGCCTGGCACGCTGTATCTCAAAGAGCTGTGTCAGGAAGAGAGAAGCTGCAGAGCCACTGCTTCACTGCTGCATTGTGTGTAGGGTGGGACCTTGAGCTGTATTGTGCACAGGCAGGATCACAAAACCCAGTTGTGCCTTGATATATGATGGGCTGTATTTAAAATCGGACAGGCTGCTTTTCAAACACTAAACATGCTGACTACTAAGGACGTGTCTCAGTATTTATTTCTAGACCCGTGGAACCCGTTATAGAACAGAATAACTATTCAAAATGATATCCATATCAATAGTGATGTTTGCTTTTGAATTGAATTGCAGTGGTAATAATGGTGATGCTAAGGCAAATAGCTGAAGTAGTCAGAGGGAAAGAGAGGGGTAGAGATGCCCTCTGGCCCTGTTAAAGGGCATGATGTGGGGTTAGAACAGATTGTGATTACTGCTAAATGCATCTTAAGAACTTAGATTGTGCTTTTTTGTGGCTCAATGCCTGTCAGAAACAAGGCCCATGGGCTGATGGTGGAAATGGGACCACAGTATTGATTTTGCCGTATCATATTTAGCATGCACCTTAGCATAGATCAATGACAGCCAAGCTAAGGGGAATTCAATGGCCGTCTCAAGATAGAAATAGATGTGTTTTCATTTTAATGGGGAGCTAAAAGAACCACAAAGCTTTAATGCAATAACATTGTATTATTTGGAACGTGTTTGAGGAAAGTTTTTTCTTGTCATTTACTTTTGTTGTAGAAACATTTCAGCTTGAATTAATAATCATTCCATTATATGCTTAATTTTGTTGAAATACTTAATTTTGTTTATATTTGTTTCTTTCCTGTGTAGATTAATGAAGTGGGGGAGTTGCTGCCCTCTGTTGGATATTATGCATTTTTCACCCCAAAATGAAAATGATGTCATTTACTCACCCTCAAGTTGTTCTGAGCCTGTATAAATTTCGTTGTTTTGCTGAAGGCAAAAAATATATATTTGGAAGAATTTTTGTAACCGTACAGTTTTAGGACACTATGGGCTACTTGTAGGAAGAAACTTACTTTGGTAGTCAATGGTGCCCCAGAACTGTTTCCCACATTGTTTAAAACATCTTCTTTTGTGTTATACATAACACAAGTATATAGGTTTGGAACAATTTGAGGGTGGCAAAATATTCAATTAAAGGTGAACTATGCCTTTATATTACACGGCTCATTGAAATGCTCGATTCTGATTGGCCAGTCGCGACATTTGCAGGTTCGTTATTCCTGATAATTTCCGCTCAAAACTAATAACACACGGTAACCCGGATGCAGCAAATCATTTTGACCGTTTTTTTGATAAGGTAAATATATTGTAAACTTCTTTTTATATCATATATGAACAACATCTATTAAAAAAACTGTTTAAAATACAAATATATTATATTATCAGATAAAATCAAAGAGAGTTTCTTTATCAGGGTGTTATTTCAATATTTCACCTACAATATATTCAGCGGTCACACAAGCTTTGGTGAGTATAATTAAATATTTTATTATTTTTGTATGTAGTTTTTTCATTAGCGAATGTGGGGATTTTACATTTGAAATGTAAAAAACTTTTTATGACTTCATGTATTGCATAATTTGGTCCTATCTCTAATCAGAATGTTTATAAACTTCATTCAATACACAACCCCATGTCCTCAATATCATACCGCTGCTATTCTGCTTTAATATCCCTTTAAAATACAGACATAATCCTTTAGGAAGTGACAACAACACAAACTTAAGTGATGGGTTGTGATGTTTTGAGAAATTAGTTCACATTGGTTTGTATCACTCTAAAAGTCTTTCTCATGAAAAAAATACAGAAATTGGTATTATAATAGTAATGTGTTAAAAGATGGATACAAATGATCATAATTAACATCAAGTTCACACCCATAACTCTCAATCTATTGAGTAATTCTTAACTCAGTCTGTTTATTACCAACCTAGTTAAATTCTGATTATTTTCTTTCCGTTGTGTTAATAATCAAATTATAAAAGTAAGTCTAATGACGTAAGTCTAAAATACTTTTTTTAATAAAAAATATACTTGAATTACAACTGAAGGAAAACTCAAAGGGTATTCTGCATAACAGGAATGAGACAGCTGATTTGACACATGAAAAACCTCCCAGATGAAGTCAAAAACATGAATCAGTTATAAATCTGTCTCGCAGCAGGAGTGACCTCGATCAGTCATAGCTTTTCTTTCACTGTTAGTTAAGTGAGCACCATTGTGAAATGCTCAAGAGTGTGTTTTGGTTGAGGGTTGTGGTGCTACATTGACATTAAAAGTAGCCTATTAATTAATTAAAAACAAAATCATGACATACAAGAGCTTCTCACCATCACTCTCTTATCTTTGACTCTTATTTCTATGACCTGCTACATTGTGATTTATGATATATTGAAACATTTTGAAACATATAGCCCTTCAGTTAAATTAAAATAATTGTTTTTACTTCGGATGGTAATGGATTCTGACCTACACGGTTTCTATTAAACCGTGACCACCACTGCATTAGCAGCAGACAGGCGTCTTCCCCCAGAATATCCTATTAGACAGACTAAATGAGATGTTTCGGCCAGGGTTAAGCTCCAATAGGCAGGAGTTGGTGAGAATGTCTGCAGGCATGAGAACTTAATGGTCTGGCGAATAAGGTTTTGACATTTCCAGTCAATTTTGATTCGATAAGTTTCAATTTCCCCCAAACTCACTCGTCTTAATATAAAGAACTTACTTCATATTGATTATCATACATATCCTTTCAGGGGCATCATGCTCCCATTTTGTTAAAGGGGTCATATGGTGCGAATACGTGTTTTTGTGTGTCTTTGGTGTGTTATAAGTTGCCCATGCATGTATTAGACACGTAAAATGGCAAAAAAGAAAGTGTCTGAACAAAAGATGCATTCTATCTAAAAGTGAATGCTCACCCAGCCCTGCCTGAAACACCTCGTGTAACCACACCCCCACAAATCTACGTCAGTTCCTGGTATGAGTTGACTAAGACCGCCCAAATGTATACGCAACTAAGGGCGTGCCTGTCAGTACAATTGCTTTGGAACACGATGTTCCAAATATGGTAAGGGGCGTTACATTTCCGTCACACGCTTGCAGTATTCGACCAATCACTACGCACTGGGTGACTGGCCAATCGTAGCACACCTTATTTTTCAGAGCGATGAGCTTTGTAAAAAATCTGCGCGTTTCAGAGAGGTGGGGCAAAGAGGAGATACAAACATGCACGGTATGTGAAAAAATACAGCGTTTTTGAACCTTAAACATTGCATTACTAAAACAAACGATAATATTTGTTTTAGCCGTGTCATATCACCCCTTTAAGGGGGCACAATCTCCACAACACACAGAATCATATCCTGATAATCCTTTAAAAGTTACTTATATTTTTTGTAACTGATGTCAAGGTGACTTTAACAATGATTTTGTTGTATACAAAATTATATCAGCTGTTTTACATTTTACTCTTTCCTCTTCCTTTCAGGATGCATACAGAAGAAATGGGAAATCGATAAGCCTCAAGCAGGCTGAATGTATAATATAAGTAGTAGTGAGCCGTAAATATGAATTTCAAAGATGCTGCAGGGGAAATTAAAGATCATATGACTTTGAGACAGAATGTTCGTATTAATAGCAACTTTGTATAACATACAGAAGTTGTTGTGAGCCCTCCTGGATCTGTGTGCAACTAAAACAAATTTCACTTTTCAGCCTAGCTACTGCACTCCACTTCATATTTTCATACAGATTGTTTAAAAGCACATTTGAAGTAGGCTATAATACTTCTTTTCTTAGATTTTGGCTTCAGTCCTAAAGTTTCTAGATCATCACTTGAGTTCAGAAATGCTTTGTCATTGGCTACTCAGTTTTTAAATCCCCTTCCTGTCTGTGTCAATGTCAGATGCGAGATACCTGACGGTCACAGTAAGACTTGACTCTAAAATTGCTGAAATCTATGTGCTTAAATACCAAATACTCTTTCTTAAAAGTAAAAACTGCTTGGAATAGCACTTCAATGCTTAACTCCAGAAATAGAAAACGGTTTACACACAAAATGTGAGTTTCATAATACACAGGGGCCTTTAGGGAGTGACGTGGATTTTTTAGGTGTTTGGTTCCAAAATGAGATAACTCCGTTTACAAAATTGTTAAAAAAAATCATGATTTTTTATTGCACATTCCAATTCTGTAATATCAATCAAACTGCAGTTGGTGTGTTTTGATTTCAGCCATAATAACAAAAGAATACAGCTAACTAACACAACCGAGTTATCTCATTTTGGAACCAAACTCTTCATATATTCAACAAATATTATTCATCTGTGAAAATCAATGGATCCAGTGCAGCGCGTTACAATATTTGTTAAGCTCCTGGGCTGATACAATGCTCTGTTGTTTTAGCAATCTTCAGCGGGCCTTTGCTTTAAAAGTGACAGCTGTGAAGGCACACAGACATTGAGACGTAAAAAAAATAAACACTTAAGTTGTTGAGACAGAGATTTGATTTTTGTTTGGCCTTGAATGTTTGGAATTGTTTATTGTAGAAATGGCACTTTGGTCATGTTTTATGGGGTTTCATGTGAAGAAGTCTATAGAGAGCCATAGCGAGTGCTGTCATGCATTATGGAAGAACAGCAAACAGCAGGTGAAGTGAACAAATACCCTAGATATTTGTACAGGGACGAAAAACTATATTGTTACTCTGTTTCACATCAATAGCGACTCCCAGGAGCTGCAGGATTTCAACAGTTCATGTTGTATTTTTTATATGAAATTTAAGGGATTTTCATGTTTTATATGAAAAAGTGTAACTTATCCATCATATATTTCATAGACTGCTGTAACAACATTATTTTTCTGAGCTGTTCATTCATAAGATTGATTCTGACATTCAGAACAGTTCAGTGGAGGGAGGTCAGTCATGCATAATTGAAGCTGCTCAATAATTGATGGCTTGGATATTGATTACACTGCAGATTTTCTTTGACTCTGAGCTTTGCATCACACTGTCAGAATAACCTGGCACTGATTTTAACATTGAATCATTATATGAATATTGTAGATAGATGTTTACTGGCTGTACATTTTTAATGCTACACTATCACTGGATGATGGTGGAAGAAAATGTTATTTTTAGAATAAAAGTGTGTTATTAGAGTCAGATTCATTACAATTCATAATATATATACATTTGTGACCCTGCACCACAAAATCACTCATATAAGTAACATGGGTACATGCCTATTTGTAGCAATAGATAACAAAACAATGAATGGCTCAAAACGATCGTTTTTTCTTTTATGCCATAAATCGGATATTAAGTGAAGATCATATTCCATGATTACATTTAGTAAATTTCTAACCATAAATATACAAAACCTTGTATTGTTTTTAATTTCTTAAATCGCGATCAAAAATGGCCGGAGACTCGCTAATGCCTGCTCTTTAGGAATTACCCACTCAAGTTATGGTGTCCAAAAAATGTAGGCCACCCTTATGACCTTTTATGGTTTTGTGGTCCAGGGTCAAAGTATATTGGTATAAATAAGTAGGCTTCAATATATAACATTTGAATGGGCACACCAGGGAGAACAGTCTGCAACAACCACATGCTTGAAACGCAGTTCTCATCCTAAACCATGTGACTTCTTCAACAAACCTACTCGTGTCAACCACCTATTCAGAGATGATATATTGACCTGCTGAGTAGGCTGTAACTGGTGAGATTTGCATGCTTTGGTTATGCGAGACCAGATACTTTATTTACAACAAAAAAAATGAGGTGGAAAATAACATGAAACAACATTACCCACCCATTTTTCTAATCTGGCTATTCATAAATCGTAAAAAAGTGGTCTCGGTGAGACAGGGGATGAGAAAAATTGATGATGGCAAAGAAATATAAGGACAGACACAGATGAGTCATTCCCAATAAGACCAGATTCAGTATGGGGTACAAGTGAGAAAAGGTCTACTCTAATTTCATTCATTACATTTGTTTATTCTTTTCAGCTGACAAATCTACTTGACTGAAATCGTTTGCACATAAAACAAAACATATGCAGAATTATTCTACACGCCTCACTTCAGTTTTATCAGTCACTTCTTTGGCTTTGCTCGGTCATTTATTTAGAAACTAAAGGTAGTATGTCAAGACCAATTGAAAGGGTTATTTCTGGTGCATTGAAATGTTCACACCTCCTCCCTGCCCTTTTTCTATAGACATCAGCAGCATCTGTAGTTTAATTGGCGGGTGGCGGCAGCCAGAGTTGCTGCAACCATCCCGCTTTGCTCGAGCCCAAATCTTCCAACCCACACACACACACACACACACACACACTCTCCTCCTGCCCCTCCCACACACAAACACACACACACCAGCGACCGCGCTACCGAACAGTCGCGAGACACACGACGCTCCGCTAAAGTCAGCCGAATCCTCATACGGTATGTATCATTTTTCTCATTTCTAGACGACGCGCGGTTTTACCGCATGCGGTGCGACCGCTGTCGGGACTTTTTCGCAGTGTCGCAGTGGTCAAGACAAAGAATCAATACGTGCCGATTAATTCAGACTCTCTAGACACTTCACGAGACCGTGACGTCTGGGAGGCTCGTGTGTCGTATGATGTCAAAGTCGCGAGACAGTACGTGGAACGGTTTTATCAGCAGTCTGATAACTGAGGGTGATTTAACGACTAGATTGCAGTTTAAATCTACCTGTTTTGCGACATTTATGTCTTGTGACGAATCGTGCGATGGACATCTTCCAGAGAGCCTTTCTGCGTTATCGAAACTAACTGGATTAATGTGAGGTGACAGGAGGATGATGGATGGGTCACACTGACCAGAGCAACTTTTCGTGGGATTTAACAACTTGTGTGAGGTTGTTATTTAGGTAGAAATTGGGCTATTTGTGTTCGAAAGTGTGATGGCTGTGGTTATTTATTAAGGGATGTTAATTTTCGTATATCGATCCTACAAAAGCAACGTCGTTATTTGCCGAATGACGCACTATCACGTTTTATACGTACCACGGTAACGTTATATGTTTTGGTAAACGTGAAGCCTACTTGTCCGGTTGAAAATGTGTAAATTGTGTCATGATAAAAGTTGTGAGCGAGTAGAATCTGAAAAATAAATGTGAAGTTTATTTTTAATTTTTATTGACTGTTCATTTTTTAGATCTTTTGACAGGAATGCAAACATTTATTTTTATTTTTTAAAGCGCAACTATTTGTCTGTGTAAAAACATAACTAAATACACACATACATAGCTGTCCACGAGCCTTTTATGTCCCCAAAATATTATGCTCAGATTTAAAGACACAGCCACTGAATCATTTTCCGCTCAGTGACTCAGCTTGTCTCTCTCTCTCTCTCTCTCTCTCTCTCTCTGTCTCTCTCTCTCTCTCTCTCTCTCTCTCTCTCTCTCCTCTCTCTCTCTCTGTCTCTCTCTCTCTCTTCTCTCTCTCTCATCCTCTCTCTCTCTTCTCTCTCTCCTCTCTCCTCTCTCTCTCTCCTCTCTCTTCTCTCCTCTCTTCTCTCTCTCTCTCTCCTCTCTCCCTCCTCTCTCTCTCCTCTTCTCTCCTCTCTCTCTTCTCTTCTCTCTCTCTTCTCTCCTCTCTCTCTCTTCTCACTCTGTCTCTCTCTCTCTCCTCTCTCTCTCCTCTCTCCAGCTCTCTCTCTCTCTCTCTGTGTCTCTCTCTCTCTCTCTCTCTCTGTCTCTGTCTCTGTCTCTCTCTCTCTCTCTCTCTCTCTCTCTCTCTCTCCCTCTCTCTGTTTGCAATAGGTTTGTGCATCTGGCCACCAAAGCACCATTAACGAAAAATAATGACTAAAGGGATGACTTGCTCGTGTTTGAATATCTTCTCAGAGGCCAATTAAACCAACAATAGGACTCTACGGCTCGTTTAGCCCGCTGACATTTAATCTAGCTGTGTCTGAAACCGACATGCTCTTGATAAAATTGTATCAAACGGGTGTTAAAAACATAAATATCGATGTGATGACATTGCTAGTGTACGTGCATGTTTACTTCATAAGGTGATGC